>CM057816.1:86010162-86222662 GCA_030067965.1 Latrodectus elegans
GAATGAAATGATTCACATAAGTACGTTGTTCTGAATATTAAAAATAAATCGACGAACAGTCTTTTTTTTAATTCAGGATAATTCGATTCTGGTACAAATTTCCAAAATTCAGTAATCGGGGTTGATTTATATTTTAATTGTAGAGCTTAATCTTCTTGTATCTCTATTAATTCTAATTCTTCAGATGGTTTTTGGGTCATAATTATATTGGAAATGGAAAACTCACCTGGAATTCAATTAATTTCGAATGGATTCAGAAAAAAAAAAATGAAGAGGTGATTTAAAATATTTCAAGTCTTGAAATGTCTTATAAATTGGGATAAATGACAAAATGCTTTATTTTAAATATTCTTATGAAAAAGTTGAAATTTAGTTTTCAAACTAAATATAAACTGTGAGAGGTCAGATATTAGTTTATCTTTCTTCATCAATTTCAAATGAAATTGATGAAGAAAGATAAACTAATAATCCATGACATCAGTGAAAAACATAGACTTATAACCACTCCTCATCGTTTAATTTTGAATGGATTATTTTCTTTTCTTTTCGAAATGTAGTTAATGAATCAAACAAATCTAGAAATCAATTTAATACGTTGTAGCTAGATAACCATCTAACAATGCAAAAGAAATTAATGTTATTTGGAAGTTTTTCGTTTTTTGATTCGTCAAAGAAATGTTTGAATGGTCGATGATTTTTTGCATTGATACGAATGTAATTTAAAATATTTAACACAGTTTTCATAACATAAGGATATTTTAAATATTTGTACGAGTTGTTCTTGGTGAATTATTTCTAATAGGTCTTTACAAGTATGCAAGTTTCGACAGGCTGTATAGATCCACGAAATTACTGGCGTTAACTGGATAATTTTCTTACAAGATAATTTTTGTGGCACTGAAAAGATAACATTATGCTTATAAAATGAGTTCATGTTAAATTTTTTCATTACTTTTAAAATGTAAATACTTGTTCTTAGATACTGATAGATAACTTGCTTTTTCGCGTTGCAAAAGAAATTATATTTCTATATGTAAAAATTATATTTAACCTAATTTATGAAGAATATGTTTGTCAATGTACATTTCAGAAATCGTAAAGAAATTTTAATTTAAAACAACGCTTCCACAATGGTGTTGTTTCATATAATAAAATTATGAGCAAACTTCTTATATATATATACATTGTGTCTAAATACAACATTCAACCCTGAATAACCTGTATGATATGAGTGGATGTATTTTATTAAATGTGATTGGGGAAAATGTATAAACTAAATAAAATCATATGTATAATTTAATTTGTTTTTTTTTATCTTAAGAAGCTATTAAGAATTTTCATTTATATAAGAAAATTTAAAATAAAAGCAAGTTGTTTGCGCTGAGTTATAATAATTTTTCATAATTGAATAATATAGACTTTTAATAACTGTCCATGAAACTGTTAGATTAAAATATTAATATAGAATAAATAATATTATGAAGGATTGAATTTGTTTTGATATCAATAAAGAATTACTATGAAGGTTTCACTTGGTAACTAAAAACTAATATAATTAAGTTTTGTGTTAATTTTAAA
Organism: Latrodectus elegans; assembly: GCA_030067965.1. NCBI lineage: Eukaryota > Metazoa > Arthropoda > Arachnida > Araneae > Theridiidae > Latrodectus > Latrodectus elegans. The sequence goes on from CM057816.1 coordinate 86,011,741, forward strand.
AAGTCAAAATTTTTATGTTGCAGGTAAGTAGTCATTTTTTCGATGGTAAAAATATCAAATACCCCTTTCAGTTATTTTTCGTTATACAGTAAAAGATAAATAATTTTTAATTTTTTTCTGCTAACTACCTTATCAATTATTTTTCAAAATTTAATTACTAGATTAAAATGATAATCGCATTATGAAGTCCTTAGAATGAGGTAAAATGTATTCAGTAATAATATATACAAGGTAAAATACATAATTTCTCAAATCAGGGTAAAATATATATACTATATAATTTTTCACTTTGTAATTTGATAAAGTAAGGAATTGTTACTCAATTTAAAATATATTTAAGTCATTGTTAAGTAAGCTATAATATTTTTTGATGAATTTATAATACTTAGTTGAATGTCCATAATAACGAACTGATAAAGAAACCATAATTTGCAAATAAAAGATCTTTTCACTAAGGGAAATTAATTAATCTTAATTTCTAAATAATTTAGCAAGTTTGAACCATATTTATGCTAATATTTCATCTATTCCTTTAGGAATATGTATTACAAAATAATTTATTAAAAAGATATTTTATTGCTTATAGTTAACATTTTTAAAAATAAATTAGCAAACAAATTTTTCAACCCATTGTGTTTTAGAGAAAGCGATGCCCACACTTAAAATATCCTTAAATTTTAAAATTAATTATCTTTTAATCCTTAGTACAATACTGGTATTACTACCATTTTCTACCAATTCTTATCTTGTATTAATAAGATATTTTTACACAGCTCTCACTATTTAATTCTATGATGAAGCGAATGAGAATTTTATAATCTTGAATAATTAAACCAAATCCTAAAAATCTAATTAAGCTTCTATACAACTGCTTAATTAAATGACTCATTTTGATGGAGTATTTAATTAAAGTTTTGTCACTACAATATACCAAGAAATTCATTAATTATTTCGCATTTTTTCTAAGGTAAATTAAAATTAATGTTTGATAATTTTTAAACAGTTTTTTATTTTTGTCTTTTGTTAAAACTATTTACACTTCTATTTTTTATTAAAAGAAAAATTAGACCTCCATTTAAATGAACCAAAAAAATGTGAAATATATATTAAGTTATTTTATTTTAAAAAATTAAATTTTCTTAGTAATTTAAATGTTTTTAATTAATTTAATTAATGTAAAAAATGTGGTGCACTGGTTACATAGTTATAAATAAATAATATTCAGAATATTCAAAACTTTATATTTTAAATAAGAACTTGCTTTAAGTTGTGCATTTATTTTTTAAAATCTCGCGTATCAAAGTATTTCATAACTTTATATTTTAAATAACAACTTCCTTTAAGTTGTGCATTTATTTTTTAAAATTTCGTATCAAAGTATTTATAATGGAATGATAAAATCTGCTCAAAATAAAATAATTGTTGATGATCTTGTGTGCCAGCTAAGCTGGCAAATTGGGGTGCGCTGCTCCACTTTTCTAACTGAACCTTATTTGGTGTAAAGTCCGTCTTCTTCTGTACACACACATGTCATAGGGTCCCGTTTATAGGTTAGGCAACCATTCACACAAAGAAAGGACAAAGACGGCATAGAGAGAGAGAGAGAAAGTACATCCATGCCTGATCTAGGATTCAAAACCAGGACCTCCCTATTCGCAGTCAGGCACTCTGACCACTAGACAAGTTGGCCGGCAAAATAATTGTAAACCTACATTGTAAACATTAGGTAAGCAATACACAGTTCTAAGTTATAAATTAGGAAAAAACAAAATTTCTTCTGATACATACAATAAAATATATATGCATACATATGGGATCACATAAACAACATTCATGTCATAATTGTTTCAATGAGTTTTAAAATTATTTTAAAAACAATTCGAAGTTTAAATTGTCCTTGCCCATTTAAACTAAAGATAACCTGAATGTTTGGTCTTTTTTTTTTTTTTTTTCATTTTGCCTTTTTTTTTGTTTTCAACGTGTTCAATTTTGAAATTAATATCGGTAAAGATTTGAAAATTTGGAAACTAATTATATATTTATAGTAACAGATAATTTTCTTGATTTTGAAAACTTACATATCTATCACATAAATCATATTAATATCTATCACATAAATTGATAGGGCAGTAGTAGCCTAGTGGATAGGGTATCAGATTTCCGTCCAGAAAGTTGGGGTTCAATTCTCAATGCTGACAAAGTCCCACCGAGTACATGCGATATACGTGCTTATTAAATCTTTGGAATTGAAATATCTGTTGTCGGCTGCGTTGAACAGATACCATGGGTATAATGGTTTGGAGAAAATTTCTTCCCCATTCAGATCAATGTCAAAATTGAATTAGCATATTCTCTGGATGTGCCATCTATCCAAGGAGTTAAGAGCAAAATTATACTTTCACCTTCATGGTTTTCTGGTTAAATAAGTTAAACGAAAAATGCATCCAACTGATTTAAATTCAATTAGCCGAAGCGATAGCAAGCTTGGCTTGTCCGAGTGTCATAAGTAACAACACCAACAACGTAAACTGATCTCCGTGGATATTTTTTATAGTGGGCCGTATCCCCATACCACAAGGAAGGAATGAACATGAATATAGAAGCGAGATTTAATAACAGTTTATATAGTAGTTATATAGCAAGAATATAGTCTTAATATATGCACTTGTTGTTTTAATTGAGAACATTTTAACTTTTTTAAATTCAAATCAAAGATTTGATGTGAGGAATTTATTTTTGATTTATAAAAGATACCAATGAGATTAAAAGAATCTGGAATTTGAGAAAGATAAAGTAAAGAGCCATTATCTTTATACTAATTTGAAACACATAATACTTCATACGGCATTTATGTAGTGGCGAAAAGAATGGCACATAATATAACAAAATCATAAAGTTTCTAAATTTTTTATTGATACATGGGATTTATTTAAAATATTATTATTCTAAAACATATCATAAAAACTTTAATCAAAATTTAATGACTTACTTGAAGTTAAGTACCCTAATAAAAGTGAAATCAATTTAAATAATTGACAACAAGACCAGTGTTGTTCCGTATAGTAAAATAAAACAAAAGCAATGTAAAATAATATAATGAAACTTAAACTAAACTGTACACCGTTGAAACTTATATGCTTTGAATAAATATAAGAATTAAAAGTAGATAAGATTATAACCGAAATTAGTGTGTTTAACAAAAATAAAATGAAAAATAATTTCAACAGTAAAATAAATAAAAGTGATTCCAATAGTTGCTTTTATAAGAATATAAATTGTAATCATTCTATTAGATGTGAGAGTAATAAGAAATAAACATATACATTTTCAGCAAGTTTTAAAAATAATTACCCAAAAATTAGAAGAAAATGGATGTCCTTAAAGAAACTTTAAAATATTTTCACTGTAAAGCTTGTCTTTAGTGGGAACAAACTTAATTACACTCTTCTAAACGCGGAACGTTCCTTCCACATACATTAATGACAGTCTCTTACACGTATATTAGAAGAGAAGTAAATTGCGACTCTCGCCAAGTCCATTACCCCAATTGGAGCTCATCCCGTGTAAAGCTGCGTAAAGTTTACAGAACTCGTGAAAAAAGAAACTTGTATCTTTTTTTTTAAAACCGAAAATTGTGTTGCGATGGAGAAACTGATTGCTGCAATTTATTATCTGATGGGTGTTTCCTGTTAATCAAGTAAAAGCTATAAATTTATTGATGCTTACAATAACTTACTGTCAGTTACTTCACAGAAATATAACAAAATAAGTTTTAAATATTTAATGCTTCTTTTATAATGAAATAAAAGAAAATATTTATATGAATGTGTGTTAAAAAATTTTGCAAAACAAAAGATTTCAAAACGCAAATTTTCGTATTACTTGTACTGAAACTAATTACAAATATATGATATTAATTATTGAAATATTTTGAATTTTGCATTAAGTTTAAACTAAAATCATTCATTAAATTTTTAAACATTTTTTTAAAATTCAGTCTATGATAATGTATTTAACTGGAAGTATAAAGATATTTTTCATGTAGATAAATTTTTAAGTATTTATTTTTATTCTTAATATTATATATTACTTTAATAAAACTTTGGTTATATTTTTTTATCTGTGCACAATGTTTTTATAATTTTTAATGAATTCGATAAACAATTCAGTTAAATAATAGTAATCGCCTAAAAAATTATGAAATAATTCAAAAGAAGTTGGATTTTATGAAATGCTTTTATATATATATATATATATATATATATATATATATATATATAAGGGGGGGGTCCTACTGATATTAAACTATTATTATTTAAATATTTTTATATTTTTAGTAATTTATATAGGCTCATATCTCTTTTAGTACGTTTAGCTTTATCCTTTTTACATTTTGTTCATATGTATATATATATATATATATAAATTTTTTATGAAAATGTTTCTTCATTGAATGTATTTGTCTACTTGAAAAATTCAATCAGAAAAAAATGTTTATTTTCATGTTAAATAATTTAGATATAAAATTTTTTAATACTTTTTACTTATCTTTTCGCTTTTTGAATATTAACGTAACTCTTTTTGCTCAATGAAACACTAAAATGTTAGAAATTAGCAACAAAAATAATATAAAATATATCAGATGTATTTATTTTTGAAAAATAATCATACAAAATTCTTACAAATTTAAAAATGTTTTTGATTATGTACGGCAGCTCATCACTCCTATTAATAGCTTTAAATTTATTTTCTATTTATAAATACTTTAAATTTAATCTTATTTCTGAAAGATAGTTAATATGTAGAATGTTATGATACTTATTATTTATGATACATTAATTTTTACCAAATGTGGTATAAAAGTTTTGTAAAATGCAAAACATCATTTTTATTGTTCATCGCAATTATTTTTTTTAAAGTTTATATATCAAAATATTTTAATGCCATATTTGATGATAACTTATCAATTGAAAACTGTCCTTTGTTACATAAAAATGTCTTCTGAAATGTTTTGTGGGAGGACTTTTCATAGAAGGTTGACCTTAATTATGTATCTCAAAGTATGAAACTCGGAAAATTTTAAAATATCCTTTCTGGAAAATAGAAGGCAAAAATTCAAAAGCCTGTTTTCCCTTGTTCAAGAAAGATTGAGATTAAACTCGGGGACTTTAACTCCAAAGAATATAATCACATATGTCATTGTGCGCGTGTGTAAGGGAGATTAATATGATATATAATTATTAACTATGATATTATAAAATAAAATCAAAATTTACTATATGCTAACAATAAATAATATAATGACATCAAAACTGCATTTATGTGGAAGTAAAGTTGATGAAATTTAATGAAAGAAATTATCTTTTTTTTCTTTCTACAACCCTAAATTGTTGTAATGTTTTAAAAATTTAAAGCATTTCTCTAATGAAAAGTTTCATTTAAAGAATGCCGCATTCACTCAGAACAATGCTTTTTAGATTACACGAGCTCATCGTGGACCAATATTGTGCTTCTCTGACTTCTCACTTGTTTCTATTTCAATTTCAACTTCTGTTGTACAACAAAAGCTATGAACGTTATATTTTTTATGTTTTACAGGCACTTATTTTGGGATAGATGATTGATATCATTGCGGGTCTCCTTAACGTGTCGGAGTTAAAACATTATATTGGACTTCAGAAGATAGACTATCTATTGCATGGTATCTTCCGGGATTGTTATGAGTGTTTGTAAGTTGGTTTAATTTTGCACCAGATTTTTATACCAGATGGTACCGCTTCTGTTTATGATTACTAAATTAACAAATAAATATATGTTTGTTGTTCAGCTGTTCCGCATAGCTTTGCATTGTTTTGTCATCCCTTAATTCTGTTTGGATGTTTACGTTAGTTTATTGTATAATTTTACTTTATTATCTCATTTTTTACATCGTTTCATTCATTCAAATTTACATCATTCTTCTCAAATTAAAAATGATTTCACAAGACCATGATGCACATCTGCAATGGGTTCCGTGTAAATATTACTGGCAATGAGACCTCTGATACACTGCCCAAAGAGGGCAGTGAGAAAGATACGCCCACTAGTTCATCACTTACATACCAGGAACTTTACTCTAATGAAAAATCTAGACTAAATTCAATTTGGCAAATTCCACCCACCCACCAATGGGATTCTGGAACATATCCTACTAGTTCATCACTTACATACCAGGAACTTTACTCTAATGAAATATCTAGACTAAATTCAATTTGGCAAATCACCCACCAATGGGATTCTGGAACATATCCTACTAGTTCATCACTTACATACCAGGAACTTTACTTTAATGAAAAATCTAGACTAAATTCAATTTGGCAAATTCCACCCACCCACCAATGGGATTCTGGAACATATCCTACTAGTTCATCACTTACATACCAGGAACTTTACTCTAATGAAAAATCTAGACTAAATTCAATTTGGCAAATCACCCACCCACCAATGGGATTCTGGAACATATCCTACTAGTTCATCACTTACATACCAGGAAATTTACTCTAATGAAAAATCTAGACTAAATTCAATTTGGCAAATTCCACCCACCCACCAATGGGATTCTGGAACATATCCTACTAGTTCATCACTTACATACCAGGAACTTTACTCTAATGAAAAATCTAAACTAAATTCAATTTGGCAAATTCCACCCATCCACCAATGGGATTCTGGAACATATCCTACTAGTTCATCACTTACATACCAGGAACTTTACTCTAATAAAAAATCTAGACTAAATTCAATTTGGCAAATTCCACCCACCAACCAATGGGATTCTGGAACATATCCTACTAGTTCATCACTTACATACCAGGAACTTTACTCTAATGAAAAATCTAGACTAAATTCAATTTGCCAAATTCCACCCACCCACCAGTGGGATTCTGGAACATATCCTGGAACTCTTCTGGAAATAAAATGTGACCGAAAATCTCAGACTACCTTAACCAGATTTTCAAGTGGACATCTAAAATGCTTATCGTTTGAAAGTGGTGGAAAAAACTATCCCACTTGTAAAAAATTACTGTGACCATCTAGCCTCACTGAAATAATTTCGGGATTTCGTTGCACTTTTCGGGGAGGATTTATCCTCAGATCCACTGCTGGTGATCGACTTTCTGGCTTTCAGCAATTAATTGGAGTTGATCTGACTAATATCAGATCTTTAAAGAAGAAAAGTGACAACAACCTCATTATCTTTTTGTATTTCAAAATTTATTCACTAATTAATACCAATTATTTATTCACTCAGGATTTTTGTTAAAATACCTGCTTTAAAACCATAGGGTGTTTTGGGAGTATTTTATCAAAATTTGTTTTACACATCAGGTATTGATTATAAAATATGTGCATGATGTGCTACCAATAAACTTTTTACGAGATAAAAAATGTTCTTTTATATCTTTCAATAAAACAGTGATTTATTATTTTACCACACTCTAAACTTTATTCCCTATTGGTTTAAAATATTATATAGATAAGTAATAATAATATAAAATTTGTTTTTACTATATAATGCAAATTATGAATTATTTAAAGAAACAAATACTAATTAAGGTTAGTAAAAAGAAGAAGAATCGACACGCCATGTCAATTTTGTTACGAGAAGTGATTAGGTACGCTGCAGAAAAGTTATCACAGTTCATAAAGAGAATCCCATTACACAGATGTGTCCTAGTAGTTGCATCGTTTAGAAAACTGTGAAAGAGTATGTTTTTTTGTTTCTCAACAAATGTTTTCTGTTTGGGGAATTGCTTTTTGGAGAAATTTTTAATGTAGTTTTAGTTAATCTTATTTTTTCAAATAAATCGTATGACTTTTAATAATGGAGTTGGAAAATCTATTCTAAATTTGCATTAAATGGTCAATCATAAAAAGAGAAAAATCAATTACTTAACATTCAGTTATATAAGCTTAAGAACTGATAATTACATTGCAAAATATTCTTTTAAAAAAGTAATTTTCAAATAGGAGAAATGAAATCAAAAACAATAAAATATTTTCCCTCTTTCTTTGCTGTAATTTAATACCAATATGAATTTCCTAAAATTCTCAGTGTTACTTTAATATTTAAATAGAAGTTCCGCAAATAAGAAACAATTTACATTTATATGAATATTAATTAGTGGCACTAAAAATAAATATTAATTTTAAAATTGTGCAAACTAATTATTTTTCCTTAATTATTGATGATGAAACTTTATTAAATAAAACTTAAATGTCAATTTTTAATTATTATATTATGCGTACAATAAATGAACGCAATTTATTATTTTATTCCTTTAATCTACATTTGCTTATTTGATACATGGAAAACTTGACTGTTTTTTTTACCGGTGTTATTTAATTATAACTCTAGAACTCCTATGGATGATATACGATAAAAGATCTATAAAAGCCTCAACAAGAATTTCGCAAATAATTTTTACATTTGTTAAATTATATATTCAGTACTAATTTTTAAAAAAATGATTTTGGAAATAAACAAAGCTGATTATATATTTATATTTGTCAAAAAAAAACCATAAAATATTATTGCCTATTCATGAAAATTATTTATTATTTTATTTACATAGGAAAATAACGTCCTATATATATATATATATATGTTGCAAGTCAGATAAAAGTAATTACATTAAAAGTTTTCTAAAAGTTTTGATTAAACAAGTATTTAACAGTCGCATTTAATGAATGAGAAACAAAATGAAAACATTATTTAATTTCATAAGATTATTCGTTTTACATATTTATTTTTAAGTAATTATAGGAAAATTCAAAATGCAAATAAAAAATAAATTAATCTGTTTTTTAAACTTAGGATCGCTGAATAGCCAAATAAAATTATAAATATGAGTGTAAGTTAAAATACCATATCGAATCGAATGCCTTACATGAAATATATTAAGATCTGTACAGATAAAATTATAAAAATGAAATAACTTGGACACAAATATTTTAACAAATAAAAACACAGCAGTTTTGAAGCAATTACAGAAATTTCTCTTTTTTCGTTAATGCATATTATTATTATTATTAATTATTTTAGTTTTTCACTACATTATGTGTTATTCAATGTATAATCTTAACGTAATAAAAATCAAATAATTTAGGAGCTTTTTAAGAAAAATATAAAATTTTAATAGTATATTCAAATGAAAGACTTTTTTCAATAACATTTTTAAAACTTATCTAAATAACATTTATAATATGTTTTAATATAAAAAAATAAAAGCGAGTATAAAAAATTTAATGTATTTAATAATAAGGATATAATAACACAATAATAACATGATTATTACACGCAATTTAATGATAAATTATGTGTTATTGAATAAAAAGCTATGTAGGGCAGAATTATTTAGTGAATTTAAAATGGTAAGTAGACGTTAATATTTCTAACATTTTACTTATAATATAGTACAAATTGTAATGATATGCGATGACTTGACTAGAAAAATATAAAATTAGGTGTCTAAGCAAAATTTATGTTTCACAAGGACCTTAAGGAAGACTGTACATAGAGATTGTTATTCTGTTTCGGACCGAAAAAGCTGAAATTACCATTTCAGATCCCTTTATCCGAAACGGAACATAAAATTAATTATTACAAAATGTATGCTTAAATTCATTTAAAAGTTAAAAATATTATTTTAAAGTCAATTTTAGGTGTGTATTCGTGCTGAATTCGTGTGTATTTCATGGTTGAAGTGAGATTTTTCTAATAGCTTATTGAAACGACTGTATCATTTTCTTTTGTTAAAGATACATAAAATAATGATAATTTTATTGCATATGTTTATTTTATATTCTACTTCAGTTCACTTTGTATATACTGCAATTTATTGGCATATTTCTTCAAAAAGAACTCTTGTAGGAATTTAATATTTCATTTACCCGTAATATAGAAATTTTTTTATGAAGTGCTTTTATTAAAATTATGGTCACAGTGTGTTTTATATCATTAATATTATTATAATATTAAATTATACAATACTGTAAATTAAAAAAATGTTTGAAATAATATGTAACTAATATATATATATATATATATATATATATATATATATATATATATAATTATTATAAAATAAATAAGAATCACTTAAGTGATTTCTTATTTTGAATGAAATCTGAAGAAAAAGTTTATTTTTAATATTGAAAAAATTATCCAGTAGCTAAAACTTATAAATTAAATAATTAGAAATTCAAAACTAACTTAAATCTAACGAAATTCAAGATATTATTTATAGCAATAATTTGTTCTTTGCTATATTTGAATTTTAAATTATTACAAGCCCATCTAATTACTTACATCAAAATATAAATTCGAATTATTCTTTCTCATTTAAAATTTTATAAAAGCATGCAGAAATTATAAGCAAATCTTTATGTTGCATCTTAAAGTAATTACCTTGTTTTCCTCGTTTAGCTGTCTTCATGAAGTGGATTCAATCTAACTTTAGCAATTTTCGTTAATGTGAAAATGTTATTCTGAATAGTCTTCTGTTTGAAATCAGATGGTTTCGAAATTGTTGTGGAACATGAATCTCTTAAACAAGATTATTCCATAAATTATCTTAGTGGTATAGCGGAAGATAATTATCTTGCCTGTGTTTCTGGGAAACATATTTATTATTTACTAATAATTTGTTTGAACGTATATCTCCTTCCCTTAAAGCTACAAATTTATTATCAATGCGATATTTTGCTACATAGAAAATATTGTTTTTCTTATTAATATAGAAAGATTTAACTTATGAAATAAATTTTTTATTAAATAAAAATTTAAAATATTTATTTGAAACATCTTATCCTAGAGTAGAAATTTCTGCATTTCAAAGGTTATATTAGGTCTTTAAATTAAAAACAAAGTTGAATAGTTCAATTTACATTATCTATAAAGCAATAAAAAATCTGTAATTTTTTGTTTGATTATTTTATTGTGATTTATATTCTGTAAAAATAAAAAAAATTATTACTGAATTTTTAAATTTTTAATTATTTAAAGCAATGAATATTTCATATTGTCCTATTTTAAGAGTGTTTAGAGAAACAAGTGATACAAACTAAGTAATTTGACAGAAATTTCAATCATATTAAAAAGAAATTTATATCATAAGATGCAATCTGTCTCCTCATTTACCTTTTTAACAATTGAGGTTTTTTCAGAAGATATGTATAAAATAATTAACGGTGTGGTGTGATATTATATATTTTGGTAGACAAATGAATAGTTAGTTCTGTGACTTCTAGTTCAATAACTTATACATTCGATTCCCACCTCATGTGTAGAGTTTTGAGTTTTGCAGTGGATTATTAATATATATATATATATATATATATATATATATATATATATATATATATATATATATATATATATATATATATATATATATATATATATATATATATATATATAAGAAATGAAATGGAATGACCAGCTAAGAAAACCATCTATACAAGGACGACATTTTGTTAAGGAATGATGAAAATTTCAATCTTTGTTAGTTTTTTTTATATCTATTTTATATTGCAGCAATTATATTAGTGGCAGTGAAATAAAATTTTCTTCTATATAAGAAATAAAATTTCCATAGAATAATTTAGTTATTATTTAGCAGGTAAAATTATCAATCAATTTCCCAAATATATTTAAGAATCAAAAGTAAAAAGTGTTGAATGCATATAAAAATCGGCCCAGATGCCGTATAATTCAGGATTCCAAATTCTGTATGTTTTTTGGCTATGAAGAAATGCTGCCAAGATAACATACTGTGACGTACGTAATGAAATAGTACCAGGTTTGCCAAAATAGAATTTTCTGCATAATTTTTAAAGGTCTATGGTGTAATAAAAAGCAGGTTTCTAGATACATAAGAAAATACGCCAAAAGATGAACAAACTCAGAATTTAGCATTCTGTATTATATGTCATCTGTACCTAAAAATCTTATAAAAAATCTATTTTAGACGTATTTAATAAGTATTGGAATTATAATAACCATAATTTTCCTGGCATTTTCAAAACATTTCTTTCAGGTATCTCTGAGTTTGGCCATAGTCTTCCAACTGATCACTCTTAAAATGGCGAGATATTTTTTTAGACAGAAAGTCTATCTAAGATTGGCTGTTTCCTAGCTTTTGTTTTACAGTAGAATAGCCTAGCCAAGAATATTTTATGTGTTGAACGTAATTTTTCCTTCTAATAACGTGACCAGCCCATTTATTTCTTTGGATTTTAATGTTTTAGATGATATCGTGTTATCAGAAGGCACAAAGTATGGCACTGAATTTTATACCATAAGTAACCATCATGTATAATAAGCCACCATCTGTGCCAAAAGCCATCAACTTGTATAATAATCCACCACCTGTGCCATAAGCCATCCACTTGTATACATTTGAAAATGTCTCTCAATATGTGCCACTCAAAGATTCCAAGACCATTTTCCTCTTTTTGAGTCATTGTTCAAATTTCTGATGAGTATATATGATTAGATATTTAAAAATTAATATCATAGTCTTAATATTAATTGATGATGATGATGTCGTGTCCATAGAGTACGATCAAAAATCCTAAATGTCTCCGAAGCTGTTGAAGACAGCCCTGATAATCTCTACAGATTTATTCGTAAAAAAAAGCTCTACAGGATCCTCTATTCTGATGTTAAAAAACTTGGCCAATATTGCTGGACTGCTGAAGATGTGTTGTGTAAATAGTTGGCTGTTATACGAGTAGTGAGAACAAAGCTTAGTGTAACTTTATTGTCCATCTAAAGAAGTTCTCATGTCTTTCAAGTGTTATATTCTAAGTCTGGCTATTATAGTTGAAGTGTTTCTGTCACTGTTTAATTCTGGAATGGAAAACTTCTTAACTTGCTAGAAAATTAATTTTCGACTGGCATCTGCATTGGCGTCAATGAGGGTCAAGCATTCGGATAGATTTTAATTAATTTTGATATTAGAGACTTCTTTAATCCATTAATGACATCATTGATTAGCTTCTGGATATCAGATAAGATGTTATTAATGTTAATTTTAAAGCCCAGATATGTGAAGCTATATACGTTTTCAAATTTATATGTATCAATTTGTCGGTGGGTAGTAGAGAAAACACATTTTTAACTTTATGTAATGCTTATTGAAGCCACAATTAAAAAGCGTATCCTTTTGAATCAAAAAGTAGACAGTGTAATTTAAAAAAGTTTTAAGGCATTTTTCTTGCAAACTTTGTAATTACTCGTATTTTTTGTGTGATTTCTTTTTATATATTTTCCTCATTATTTATTTCAGTATTTGATCCAGTTATTAAAAAAGTTACAGCATATTTTGAAAGTGATTTTGTATGATATTAAATTTCTTACTAAAATTTCAATGTTTGATATTATGTCAGAAATCTACTGCGCTCTCTTCATAATTTGATTATCTAAATGTTTCAATGTCTGATTTGCCAATCGATGCGGAATAATTAATTAATTTTTAACGTTAATTTGGAATTAATTATTAAATTCAATCCACTTATTTACTAAACTATGTGAAACAGTCAAGAATTGCATATCTTTCTATACATTGCTTTGCTTGGTTTATTAATTCATAGTGCTGAATTTTTGCGAAATAAAAATATTTTAGACACTAATAACAAAAATATTAAATATAGCAGGAAATTCAGAAATTTATAGCCTTATTTCCAAAGAGCTTTTCAGCAGTCGAAATCATTTCTGTGAAATGCACAGAATTCATTATAGCCAATTCATTCTGTATAAAGTCGTCATTTGAGAATGATAAAATAAGCCATTAAATTTTCCGCATGAAAAACAAATATTAGACATCAACAGAAAAGTAAACAGAATTAATTTATACTTGCCTTTTTTTATTTGTATAGCTTTATTTATATTGTACCCCTTATGCTTATGTTTGTCATATATTAAACAGTACCTATTTAATTAGTGTCCTATTTTTTATAGAATTTCAATAATTAGATTTGTATGATTTTAAAATGATTATTAAAACAGATATCTTAAAGAATATGAAATTAAATATTTTATATATTTAGATTTTCCAGGTGAGTTAAGCATTTCACCATGTTTGATGTTTTAATTAAAATTATGTATACAAAATTTAAATATAAAATTAAATTTAAATTTTATGAAAGAAAATTTTAAAAGCTTTATTTTGTTATGCATAAGCAAAAGGAAAAAAAATATAAAATTGAAAATTAAAATTGAAAATTTGATAAATTTATTTTACAATATTCACATAAATAATTTTAGCTGAAATTTTCGAATCAGCACAGAGATTCATTCAGTTTTCCAAAAATATTGGCACTTCATCTGCTTTGTATAAATTTGTAATATCAAATTGACTACAATTTCCCATCAATTATACTCACCTAAAAATAATTTGAAATATTTTTAGTCTTTACGTAGCAATAATAATTGAACTTTAGTTTTTAAATTATATTCATCTAAATAAAAATGGAATGGAATGTAGATTCCAGCTCTATTTCTTTGACTCTCATATTTCACATCATGTCTGGAAATATAAATATAGGAAACCTATTTATACTACTATAAAAATGCCCATATTTGGTTATTGTTTTAAAAATACCTTTGAAACACTGAAATTCTAGTGTTTATAACAAAGCAGATTTTTTAGTCTCTTTAATGAATAAATGATAAATTTACGAAGCAATTCAGTACAAATTTATTTAAAGAAAGCTGATTTTTTTTCACACTGAAGATTAAATATCATTATAGTGATTATTTAACTTAATAAAATTCAATCTAAGTATAAATATTAATTAATTAAAATGTTTGTACTAAACTATAGTTCATTATCTTCCAATTTCAAACGTACACTGCCCGACTTTAAAAAGACAACAACAAGAAAGAGTGGCCAAAAAATTACTCACATTTTAGAATAGACGCACCTTAGGAGATGAACATTTCACATCTTATGCAAATGATGGGAAATGCGCATCTCTCTAGCGCACGTAGGATAAGATATAAAATGAAGAAACGGCATACTGGGCAATATTTGCGACGTTATTGCGTTTTGGAAATCTATTGCTTTTCTGTTCTTGTCACAAGACGCCTGTGATACCAGGCCATCTTTAAAGGTTACAAAAAACAGACGATTTACGAAGGCATGGTGATCGAGCTGAAAAAGGGCAGACTGGTCTATACGATAAATAGGATCTGGCAGACTCTGGACGCGTCCACAGTACACCGGCTGTGGCGAAGAGGGTTGGAACAAGGAACTGTGGAAAGTTTGTGGGGTGCTGGGGCAGTCAGAGTGACGTCAGCACGCGTGGACCAACTCGTCTAACTGGAAGGCATTGGTGGACCTGTAAAGCATGTCTATCGAAATTCTGTAGCATGTGCAAGACACCCTGGATCCTCCCATATCAAGCACAGCCATTTGTCTTTCATTGGTTGCTAGTGGCCGGCGTTGATGATGATTGTTAGTAAGACTGTCTTTGACCCCACCGCATAGACGATAATGTCTGAAATGGTACTAGATTAGAAAGATGTAAACGATGGAATGGCAAAGAATCGTCTTCCAGATGAGTCACACTTCTATTTATTCATTAATATTCGCCGCTGAGGAATGTGTTGTCGATTTAGAGACAGGTCCAATCTTGCAGCAATTGTGGAACACTCCACTACGCGACCTCATGGTACCATGGATTGGGTCGTCATTGCGTTCTATTTCAAGTCACTTTATGTTAGTATTCACGTTTCTATGGTCAGTCCAACGTTACTGGGATGATGTGCTGTGGCTGGGGATCCTCTCCTATTTTCAGGGGATGCCTAATGCTTTTTATCAGTAGGATAATTCCCAATCGCATATTGTTCGAATCAATCAACAAACCCTGCAAGGTGTACAGTTGAATCCCCCACCAAGGTGATCGCTAAATCTCCCACCAATGGAATACGTTTGGAATATGGTTGGACAGCATTTGCAGACCTTACTACTGCTTCCTTCACTAGATACACTTTAGTAAATGGTTGACAGAGAATGTAGAGACATTCCTCAGGACGCTATCCATACTTTCCATTTTTCTGTGCCTAGATATGTTGTTTCGTGTATCTTTGTAGTGGTCTTATAAACTACTTACCCGACACTGTTCTTCTCTGTGTTATGCATAGCATTTTGAAATACAGATAACTTTTTGTTCGTTTTTGTCTCTGTTTTCCAAGCTTCGTAACTTTTTAGCAACTTCTTCTTAGTGTTGCGTTTTCTATGTCGGGCAGTGTATATAAATATTTGCATTTGTCAAAACGGAAAAAAAATTAATTTATCTGTTAACCATCTAATCTTTAAAATTCTTAATTTTCAAACTAACAAAGTTAAAAATACCTTTAATCATATATGTTGTAGTATGAGTCCTTAAAACTAGAACATATATAATTCCTTAACAATATTTTGCTGCACAAATGTTCACAAAAAATAACTGTATGTTCAGTAAATGATTTATTTCTTTTCAAGTTATATGAATTATAAGTTATATGAATATGAATGATAATGAATAATATAAACTGTTTATTTTACTCAACATAATAAACTTGTGTACTTTATGCTTATTATAGACATGAAAATATTTGGATTGTTTTTTGTATAATCATAAGCAATTAATTGTTTCCATGCGACAAGTTTACAATAATAATAAAATTTAAATTATGCAAAAAGTTTAAATATTTTTTACTTAATACTACTTACATTTTAAGTAAATTAAAGCCCTTGCATCTCAGAATTTTAAAATGATTCTCATTATTTTGAATAAAAATAGAATTTTCTTTGTCTTTGTTCCTAAGTAAGGAAAAAGGCCATAAGGAAAATGATATTAATGATTTATAAAACTAAATCAAAGGAAATATTTTTTTAGAAGAATTCTTATATAATATAAAAAGTATGCGTTGATAAGAGTAATTTTTAAGTAATTTATCTTATTAACATCCCGAGAGATCAATTTAATGACTATTATCGAAATTCCTAAGAATGTAATAATGGAATTCTCTGTCTTGTATTCTAATTACTTTATTACGTGTTTATTAACATGATGCCATTTTTTTAAAGTACCCTTTGCATATGATTTTGATTTAATAAAGGAAATAATTTACAAATAAAAAACGGATTTCATCTATAAAATAAAAATATTTACTGCTATATACAAAAAATGCTATTATTTTTAATCATATTAATGCAATTTAGTTTTTTGTCTCAGAGAAGAAAGTGATAAAAATTAAGTTTTGCAATCATAATAAGATAGAGAAAAGCATTGATATTCATGGCATTTTGATAATGAATATACAATATGGAAAGTTTATTCTCTATTCCACACATACGATTTTCAATTAAGGAAAGAAAAGGAGTTAGTTGGAAGCAGGAAACATTCGCCTCAAATTTCAGCTTCAGAAATCTTTGAGTTAGTTTTCTCTAATGTTTCTGACATAAATAAGCAGAACTCATGTAATGAATATGCATCAGGATTACATAAACTAAAGTTTGTTGAATAGTTGAAGCATATTTAGTATTGGAACTTAAATGAACTCTTATCAAGGATTCAATGAAGTAATTCCTGTTTATAAGGAAATGAATCTGATTGAAGGAAATTGATTTCAAGGCAAAATTAAAACTGAAATTATTACTTTTTAAAAATATACAATTTTCATAGTAAGGAAGCACATAAAATAATTTTTATAGTTTTTTATAACTGGATTTGGAAAACCTTTAACAAAAGAATTTAAGAATCAATAATATTTTATAATATCTCTTTTCAATTATATATTCTCAGTTGCAGTTTTAACAGAATTATTTATCAACTGTTTAATTTTATACACAGAAAAAGTAATTTGAATTTTTTTATTTTATAAGTTTAGAAAAATCTTTTTGTATGTTTTGAAACTTTTACCCACATTTTACTTATTAAAGACATAAAAATAATAATTTATTTATTTAATTTTATATAGAATGATTCCTTATATTGTATAGTGTAAAACGCTTTTCAGTAATATTTATAATTTTATATAAATATTAATTGTATTTTCACATATTTATTTTCTGCAAAAAATGTTGTAACAAATGACTATTGATTTGTTGCAGTATTTTATTCATGTTTCGCAATATTACAATATTTATTTCATTTTTACATTTTTATAAGCTTAGAAAATCTTTTTGTATGTTTTGAAACTTTTACCTGCATTTTACCTATCAAAAAGATAAAAATAATAATTAATGAATTATTATTTTTATCACTAATTTATTATATCTAATTAATTTTATATAGAATGATTCTTAATTTTGTCTGACGTAAAATTTATAATTTCAGAAATATTTATAACTTATATAAATATTGATTGTATTTTCATATATTTATTTCTTGTAAAAATGTTGTAACAAATGACTATTTATTAGTTGTCATATTTTTTGCATGTTTTGCTTTCAAAAGAGAACTCTTTTCTGATAATTTAATATTGTAATATTTGTATTAATTTTCAATATTTTTTTTACTAACTGCACAAGTGCAAACTTAAATTTGATTAAATTTTAAAACGTTTTTTTCAAAATTATAAAGAAATTGTTGTCATTTTTTAAAATTAAACTAAAATTAAAAATAATTTCTACAGTTATCTTTTACATGTGACGTATAATTACACTTCTTGTTTTCAATTATTTGTTTCATCATTACATTATAACATCACTTTCAATGCCAAATATGAATTAGATATTTAAATCTAACTTAATAATACCAGAACTGTTAAATTCAGAAAAACATAGCGTAATATTAAAATGTAACGTAATAAATCTAATAATATAATTTTATAACAGCATAACTATATTTAAGCAAAATAAACATATAAGAACATGTCCGGAAAAATTCCAGCTTAAAATTTATTTAATATACGGATGCAAAATTTTTTAAAACATATGTGAAACCCATTTCTAACAATATTTTCAAAAATAGAAAAAATATGGAAATATTTAAATTTAATTTTTTGTTTATTTGCATTTACTTATTTTAAGTTAACTTTGCTAACTTGAGTTCAATAACTATAATTATAATTTAATAAAAGTACTAATCTTAAACAACGGTAATTTTTTTTTGATTACTTCAGGAATAATGTTAAAACTATTTGAATTAACCCTCATGTAAAATCCAAATCATCCCTAACATTGCCATCTTTTCCCCTCTCTGGATATCACATGACTAATCGAAACAGGAATTGCTCAAAATCTTATTTAACTGAAAATTAAATGTAGCGAAATTAAATGCAGGCTATTCGAATTTACTTAAGTTAGCACGTTAAACAGGTATTAGTTACAATGTCATTCAAGTGAAATGATACCCATAACAGTGACAGGTATTATAAAGATTTACCCATCTGCTTCTATTTAAGTGGTAAAGCCCAACTCAAGGCTAGGTTCAGGGTACCATATTAGTGTAACAAGTCTGGTTATCTGAATCGAAAAAGCCACATCTGCCATGATGGTACTCCCATAATCGATATAGAATCATCTATATCAATATCCAATCATACTTTCCTGTTTAATTTTGGTTCTTAACGATTTTCCGTGCCTTTTCTACTTTGTGCACGAATTTCTTGTACCGATATATATATATATATATATATATATATATATATATATATATATATATATATATATATATATATATATATATATATATATATATATATATATATCGGGGACATTTAAATTAAATTAAATTTTTAGTTTTAAAATAAACTAAAGAAACATGTCGATTTCAATCAATATTGAAGCACAGAAAGGCATATAGTTTCAAAATTGAATGCGTACAGATTCATGTTTGTTAATTATGTTATCGTGAACATTAAAAAGTAGAGTATCGCAAATATGCCGCATTAATATAATACCAGAAAAATAACTAAAACTTGTAGACAAAAAATTCAAAAATTTTTCATTTCTTGAGTCATAATTCTTTCTTAAACTGCATTACAAAACCTACATGTCGCTTTAGGAGGTTTATTAAAGAATATATTTTGCTTAAAAGAGAAAAACACAGAGGAAAAATTTATACATCATATAATTTCTAATTTAATCAAAAGATAAAAAAATGCTTATTAAATTTGGAAAATTAAAGTTTTCTCGTGCATAAATAAGTTTTCTGATTTAAAATTTTCCAATTTTGTCATTTATTTTGAATGTTTTTAAATTGATATTACTGTTATTGATCTGAGAGTTCATTATAAACTAAAGAACTATCAAGGTGAATATTAAAAGTTTGCGAGAAGTAAAATAAGCCTTATACCTTAAATTTTCTGCAAATCTCGTCCCATATTTTTATTCAACCAGTAAATTACGCTTAAGTTTTGACATTGGAATTTACCTAGGTGTATGCCTGTCCCCCTAATTATAGAATTTTATCCTTTGAATTGTATTATGGATGATAATACTTCTCAGAATAGTTTCTTTCTTTCTTCAAGAATGTTCTTCATTTTGTTAAGATATATTTGACAAGAATATATACTCAGGACTCGTGGGAAATTTCCGAAAAAAGTTGTTCAAGTAAAATTTTAAAACTGATCCAAATAAAAGAAAAAGGTAAAGCTGATTTGAAAAAATGTAAGAAATAGAACTTTATATTCCTTTTGTTAAGATTCACTGCGTGCCCAGAAGCATTGTGGTGTTTTAGAATCGTGACCCTACAATGTTGATTTAAAATAAGGACTATAATTTAATAAGCCAATTTTTATATATTTAACTCAGATTTTTAGAAAGAGGCATTATTGGAATTTTTTTCGTGGTAAATCTCCGAAATTTTTCTAAACGCCAACTTTTTTTTCAGTCACGTCCCTCTCATTCATTGTTATTTCTTCAAATGAAAGATTATTTTATAAAGTTTAGCTAAAGAATACATTTAATGAATAAAATATAAAAATATTTTCCTTTTTTTTGCGAGAGAAAAATTCTTTTGAAAAAATTGTGTTAGTTATTAAATTGTAAAAAATAGTTTTCAGAATTTCTTACGCAGATTTTTTTTATCTGAGAGTTTAATTAAAGTTAATGAAAAAGTTAAAAATTTATAATTTCCTTGTAAATATATGATTATCTAATTATAAATGTTTATTTAAAGAGGAAAATAAAAATTATTTTATTTATATAATCTATGTATTTTATTTGAAAAAGAGTATAAAACTATTATATTTTTAATAGTTTAAAATTTATAGAATGTTTGTCTGAAAAAATTAATTTTTATGGAATATTTAGCTTAAAAATTCCTTTTCTAATTCTCTTATTTTCATAAGCCTTTTTCCAACGTTGTTTCCTTGTGCCAACCAGGCTGGCAACCAGACTTTCCCAACTGAACTATATTGTGGTGTGGAGTTCGACTTTCACAGTACACACATGCCATAGGTACCCATTTATAGGGTAGTCTAGCAATCACAACCCATTCATACAAGGAAAGGACAAAGACAGGATAGACAGAGAGAGAAAGTACATCCATGCCTGAACTGGGATTCTAACCCAGGACCTCCCTATTTGCAGTCAGGCACTCTGACCACTAGACAGAGTAGGTGGTATTGTTAAGACTAGACAGGTATACTAGACATATATTATTAAATTCTAACTAAAGTTTCAATAATGAGAAAGAAACTGATTAGAATTATTTAATTATTGAATCACTTTTCTCTGTAAGCAATCAGCCTATATACTCTTTTGTAGTTAAATATAACTTTCGTTTTAGAAAGTTTAAAAAATTCCTTTTTAGAATCTAAAATGATAAAATTTATTTCCAGCTGTAGTTTATAGATTATTTTCGACTACAAACTAGTCTCAAATATGTCTTGCTGTCGTTTTGCGTTTCATTGGTTCAAGCAATAGATCAACGACCGATTTCGGTTAGCACCGATTTATTCCAAACAAATTCCTTTCTCGTGATAAAGAAGCCCTTCTCGATAGGGACACATTTTCCCTAACAAGAAACTAGAAGCTTGGCAATCCCTAAGAAAGGGAAAATAATGTACGCCAAGGAGAATGATTATGAGAGCGTCATTTTATGAATTACAATTCGTTCTCGATTCGTTTGTTTCTATAGCAAAAAAAAAAAAAAAAAAAAAAAAAAAAAAAATTGACATATTGACATGCATTAGAAAAATAAATGCAAGCATTTGTAAAATCCTAGAAATTATGAATGAAAGCAACATTTAATGAGGTTAAAAAATTAATGATACTGAATTTTTATTTGAAATATATCTTTTGAAATGTTTGATGCTCAAATATTTTTGAACGAGCTCTCTTTGGTTTCATTTTCGTTTAAAAAACTCTAATTAAAGATAATTAATTCTTGATTTCAAACAAGAGTAATAATTTGGCATAGTTAACTCTTACAGGATGTTAGTCATAAAGAAATTTATTGTTAAAATAGAATTTGTGTGTAATTCATTTAGTAGATATTTACATATTAACTGAACCAGTGTTCAGTTAATCACCACCATGGTTTGATGTATTTTCCAGAAATTTGAATCCGGGAAAAATCAAAGTGTAGATAATGCCTTTGAAGTGGCAAGAATTGTAATTTCAAGTTTATAAAATTGATTTCAAGGAACAGTGAATGCTAGACAAGTTCTCAAAATGTTCATCCTTTTATTACAACAAAGGATAATCAAAATACTCAGCTAAAAGCTCACCAAGATCTAGTAAGTAGTTTTATTCAATTGTAAAACGATTTCGTTACCAACTGTATTAAAAATGCATAATACAAATGAGACACTTTCAGAAATATCTTTATGCGCACAGGTTAATGAGATTCATGGCTATATTTTGCTGAAAATTTGAATATGAAGTTATGCCGATTGAAGAATGTGTCTTGCTGAATACATAGATTGGATTACAAAAGATGCTTTCTAGAAAGTTATGATTCACTTTACAGTGACAACTTGTACTTTAGTTTGGAGTAAAATGAACTTACAAGTCACTTTCACACTTATTATGTCTCTTTCTCTCTGTGCGCGTAGCACCATAATCTTTCATCAAATATCATGTGACATACAAAATCATTTGAAGTAGTATATTATTTTTTGTGACTATATATATATATATATATATATATATATATTCATACATATATATAAATGAAAACAGATATTAAATATATTTTTATGATTCGGAAAGTCAATTTGACCACCGAAATTTAGGAAGACATACGGAGACCTAATATTCTAACTTGTGAATTAGTCCTTGATTAATTTCATTCAATGTTTGATAATCTCAATGACACAGCTAGGTATTTTGAGAACAAGCTTGAAATTTTAAACACTAAGACGGACAATGTGACTAAGTTACCCTGACCTTTATTAGATTGAGAATGTACTATATTGATGTATATGATTCTTTTCAGATAGACCAAAGAATCATTTTATCTTTGTATCTCAAGCATTGTATGTTTTGAAGAGAGAGGCATCAAAATCTTAGTTTTACTTTACAACTCGCACTTTGGTTTCGTAAAGTAGAAAGAAGACTGGTGTCACACTTTTGGAAAAATGAAGTATGTAAGATACGAAGATAAAATAATGGTTTCTTGTTTAACATTAGTATTTTATTCCCGGAGAGTTAATAAGACCAGTACTCACAAATTATTGTGGATTCTTAACCATCATGAACTGTCAAACCTGTGGTAAGATTCGAACCTACGTACTGTTGAGATGAAAAACAGAGGATAAATCATTCATCTGCCTGCTTGTTAAAATTAATCTTATCTATTAGAAATAAGCGTACATTGTAATAAATACCTTGCAGGATTTACAAATAACACATTTTTCTTATGTTACGTTTTCTTAGCAAAATCACTTCATACATTTGAATAGATCCAAGGAATTACAACAAGTATTGTAGACATTTTATTGTTATACATTGTTGCTCAAAAATCTTTTTATTGAATTTTTAAGTTTAAGTTTAAGTTTTATTGCAAGCAAGTCATATATATACATACTAAGTTTGAAATTCATTATTTCAGAGAATTAATAAATAGGTATTTTGATGAAACGGTTTGACGAATCAGCTAAAGTATTTCCCTCAAAGCTCTATATTTTAATTAGATATTCTACGGAATAATGGTTATTTGATTGCTAATCTATGAAATATAATAATCGAAATTTATTTGAACCAGTTGTAGCTGTTTTTAGTCAATTTTGAATCACTTCTAGCTCTATTTATATGTTTGACGTATATATGTTTCATTCCGATGGTTTTAGACATTGATTTTAGACTGTGTATTTACGAGGTAAACAGGAAAGTTCTTGTAATTTATTGTAAGTTTCCGGAATAATGACTATCGGCAACCAGCATCTTCTGCCAACGTGTAACCAGTCGTGAAATCCCCTCGCTTTAAAACTCGAGGTTTTGGAATAAATGAAGTCCGTGCAAAATATGTCCATTGGTGATGGATTTTTCTCGAAGATGATTGTCTAGGGAATGGAAAGTGGTAATCTGATTGTACAAGGTCAGGTGAGTAAGGTGGATGGTACAAACCAGTTCCATTTGCATGAATACATATTTTTGCTATCTGTTTTCAATAAATCAGTCGGAACAGATATAAAATATAATTTATGAAGAGGGTTATCTATTTATGATAAATTAATTTATTAACTGAATTTTTTTTATTTTTTACTTTAAAGGAATATGATTAGTTTGTCCATATAATTATTAGGTAAGTATGATATGTTTCATAACATTATATACTTTAATTAACTTATCTTATCATTTTATAAAATAACTAGCTATTCTTCTATATAATTGAGCATTAATGATAATATATGTACAATTACTTTACTTATTTGACAATGTATCTACCATAATTTAATGATAATATATATGAAATGTTGCAAAACTGTAAGGCCATAAAAACCATCCCTCATTTGAATAATGCACTCGGTATTGCATCATAAACCGAGATCCGAACAAGTTCTGTAGAGAACGATATATTTAAAAATTGGCAACATTTTCTTTCTCACATGAATGTTCTAAAAAATTCCATTTATTCACACCGATTTATTTTCTGTTACAAGAATATGTGATATCTCATTTTTTAAAATTTAAAATTATTTGAAATTTTAAAATAATTTCCTGCATCATAGTCATATGTAGCATATATTACTGTAATATTTATTTTTTTATGAATTTTGCTGCTGAGCCCCATTAACCTATATATAGCTAGATAGTGTTTCACAGATATTCCAGAAACCATAACCAAATCAGACCAATATTCCATAGTAAATTTGTAGGCTAATTTATCTAACAAATTTTTTATTCTTTGTAAAATAAAAGTAATTACGAGTTAATGGGATAAAATTAAAAATAAATTTGAATAGACTTTACAGAAATTCAATGTAAAATCATGTATTTGAAAGTATAAGAAATGCAGGTTTCATATCATTAATTTTTTAAGGAATTTCTTAACTAATGGAACTATAACTTTGGAATAGATATTTAAATGAAAATAAACTGAATTTAATGAATTATTTAATATGTATAAGCACATATCAGTAAAATATTATGCATTTATTTTATTATATTATATTTATTTGCAGTATCAATTAATAATACATATGACAAAAATCGCAGTGATCTTATAACTCAATATATATATATATATATATATATATATATATATATATATATATATATATATATATATATATATATATATATATATATATATATATATATAAATTTCTAGATAGGAAATGGTTGATTGTTTATAAATTAACAGTAAAACTGTCCAACTTAAGTAAAAAAATAAAACATTGAACAATTTTGACAAATGGTAAAGAAATTTTATTTAAGATATTTGTGATTATACTTTAAAATTGAGTTATATTTTTTCCAAAAGAACATTAATAAAATTTTTTATTTCAGAAATTTTTAAAATTGTATTCAATAAGATATATAAAATTTATTCTATTGATATTATTGGATACCAGCATATGGCTTGGGATTTTAGTATTTATTCAAATGAAAAGATATTTATGAAGCAAAGGGGTTGCCAGAAAACTATTCTACACTTAAAAATTGGTATTCAGAATATTTCTGTGGCACCAATGTTTTCCATTCGAATTCTCTTGTGGTTATTGGGAGCTTCCCAGAATAGCGCCTTCAGAGAAGTAAATATCTTAAAAATATTCAATGTGACATGGTGTGTTGAAAGAACAAGTTTCTTTTTGAGGTAGTCAATAAAATTTCCATGTTTCATTCGATATGATATTGAAGTTATTCATCAATTCTGAGATCTATACAATGTTTTAAATAACTGAATAAAGCGATGAAAAATCCTTTCCTCAAAATTAATATCGAGATTCATTTTAAAAGATTTTACATTTGCAGGTGTTTTTTAATGAATTATATAAGTGACATATTTATTAATGTTTCTATCAGCAACTTATAACATATTTAGTGTAACTCGGTAAAGAATGACGGTCATTAAAACAAATATTTAATACGTAACTAATTTCTGTTATCAAAGTTAACAAATGAAATGTAAAATATATTTCATACCTCGAAACCATGCAGATATTCATACTTGAGTACTTCACACTCTGTTGGAATCTTATTACAAGAAACGAATGAGTGACATAATTTTTACTTGAGGTAATTTATTAAATCTCCCAGACAGTTTTACTTAATTTTTATAACACAATTACAATAAATCTTAATAGAAATATTTTTAATATACGAAAATATTGGAGTATTTTTTTGCTTATATTACATGTGGTGATAAAAGAAATTTTCCTAAAAAGCTAACATATTCATAAAATAATACTAGGCTTAAGAAACAAAAAAGATTTTGAAATGATTTATTTAAATTTTTTAATATCACTTTCAAACTGGTTGAATAAAAATAATGAAATAAAGTTCCTTTTACTATGTATTTTATTGTACCAAAAATAAAGATTTACATTATAATAAATTGCAACCATTCTAAGTATTGAGAACAAAAATACAGATTAAAATGCTCATATCAGGCACTTATATAGTGTAACTGTTTGAATTCCGATAAAAGAAATCAGTAGTTCTGTAAATTGAAATAAAAATAAAAATAAAATTTTAAGGAAACTAAAATGTGAATAAAATTTTTTATAATATAAATTACAGAAGAATTTAGAGGCACCAGCAAATATTATTTCATTTTATGTTGATTATCAAATGAAATATTTTTATAAAATAGTGAATTTTTCTGTTTCCTAATCCTCTTAGTCTTCTGAATATTTCATATGTATATGTGCCAATATGTACATTATCTCAATAATTCTAAATTTCTTAAAACTTATGCAGACAAGAATAATAAGCTTTAAAATTTGAAATATATTATTAAGCATTTTTAGATACATTTTCACACACACGTACACATATATTTATATATATATATATATATATATATATATATATATATATATATATATATATATATATATATATATATATATATATAATGTATCGATATTATGTTGTTTTTTATATTATAGAGGTAACTATTTATACAAATAAATGGATTGATTTTTAAACAATGCTTTCCATTCATTTTAATTCGATAACATGAGTTTTAATAAAGTTCCAAATATAATTTTAAAAATTAAAGCTTATGCTAAATGTTAGGAAATAATTATTGTTAATAATTATTTTTATTATTTCATAATAATGCTATCAAATAATAAAAATCAAAATTGATTTTTGATTTTTAAAAATTTATAATAATGTGTATCTTGAAGTAGCAGTTATCGAAAATGAGAAAGTCATTTTATAATCTTAAGTGATTTATTCTTGAAATGATGTATTAATTTTTGTTGTGCACAAAGATATATTATTGATAAATATATATTGAAAAATAATGTTATGTAATTTATGTGAGTTTAAGGTAATTATGTATTTTTTTTACATATTTGGAAATATATCATGCATATAGAACAAGTTTTTATGTTTGGTTATATTAATAAGAATCCTCATAATCAATAAAAATTATTGTAATTACATAATTTTGTAAAAATTGATACTCAAAATACCTCCAAATTGATTTATGTTTTACTCTAAAATTTAAATTGACTGAAAAATTATTTTTTTAAATAATTTTCTTAGAATTAAAGTTGTTAATTTTTTAATTGTATTTCGAATTATAATTGCTAACTTATATATTTCTTACTTATATATCTATAGATATAAATGTTCCAAACAATATTTGATGAGTTTTAAGGTAACGGAATATAGATGTATTTTTAAAAATAGTAAGAATAGCATCAATAGTAAGTAACTGTGTAAAGGTAACTCGCATATTCCATTCAACTATGGTAACTTTTATAAGCGTTCCCATTTCATGTATGAACTGTACGACTTTTTGATTAGTTGTTAAATTATCTAATTATAATATTATTGTTATTCTTTATTTCCAATATTTTTTTCTTAATATATAATGTATGACACATGTTAACCTAAGTGTGAACATTATCTTATAATTTATTAATAACGTATACATTAATTTACCGACTAATTAAACCTGAATATAGGTTCATCTATATATAAAAATAAGATTATATTTAATATTTTATTATATACAATTGATAATTGGATATTAAATGTAATATTGAATTACAAATGCATAATTGAATGTAAAAATGCTACATGCATGCGTGTAAGTTTCTTTGAAAATGAAGTGTTTTTTTCAAGGGCAGGATAGGCAACCCTATGCCCAATACCCTATAGGACAAGCTCCTGTTTAGTCCCCTCTTACGACACGTAAAAGAACTACATTGGGAGTATTCTTTCTCACCCAGTCACCGCACGGGTTACTGTATCAGTGACATTTATTCAATAAAAAGTTTATTATAAGTTTCTCTCGTCACATTGCTATGCATATTCAATGATTTTAAGTTAGGGACTCACCGTATTTTTTTGCTTAAAATTTAGTGTTTTAAGATGAGGGATGGAAATCAAATTCCTTATTATTTTTTTGAAACCTTTAAATTTTTTATATTTTTTACAGAAAATATTTTTCTGTATTTTTTACAGAAAATTTTTTTCTGCATATTTTTCTATATTTTTTACAGAAAATGTTTCATTTTGTGAGAACAAATAACTTTTTAATTCCATATTTTTAAAAGTTAATAATATAAATAGTCATCAGACGAAAAAATTTTTACTTCTCTTGGCCTAAGAACATCAATGTTTCGATTACTGCACCGTTTGAGGTTATTATTCATGATTTGAATTCCTTTCAGTACTGAAGATTCTGTTTAAATTAACACCCCTCAGTGAAAAATGTCCATAAAGCAAACAGAATGTTTACTTTTTACATTCTACATACTTTTAATGAAAATGAACATGAGTAAATTTGAGTTGCTTAATGCGTCGTCTCATTATCGTATTTACTAAGTTGCAGGGGCACGTTAAAATGAGCGTTGTCGCAATATCTTACTAGGAATACCTCTTCCAAATACCTCTAGGGGTAGCAGGCTAAGTATTGGGGGTCTTCCGCCTGGGCCCTGCTTGAAAAACACGAAGACTCCACCTGACTGCTTCTGTCTTAGTGGTAGAACCGAACTCAGGGCTAGGTACAGGGAAGCATGCTTCTGCAACAACAACGTTAACTTCAATGTTAATTTCAATGTTAAATTTAAAATAATGTTCATAAAGTTTAACATGCGCTTAGAGAAACATTGAGGACCATAATACAATATATTCAAAATAATTTTATCTTAAAGAATGTGAATATTATATTTTGTTTGCCATGTAATTTACATTTCATGCATAAGAATAAACATTTAACAATACCATTTCATAAAACAATTGATAAATTTTTAACAATTGATTTTATAGACATAAAAACGTAAGCACACAATCTGTGCGTTATCTTTAAATCTTAACTAAATTATAATTTCCTGACTGAATAATAAATGAATATTTTTAAGAATATAAGTGGAGAATAGCAAAGATCTTGAGTTATTCATTTAATTATTTGAGCTATGAGACTAAAAATACAAAAGATGTTGATATTGAGGATTAATATAGAGACTTTCTGTTAACTTATTTATTTAAATGTTGAGAAATGAATGCAAATTGCATATTTGAGACATAAATATAATAATATTTAAAACATTTCAAGAATTCATATGTATGGCATAAAAATATTTTTATAAAATATGTATTTATTTATATTTAAAAGGCATTTTCCCATTCTGCTTCATTATTATAGTTTACTGTGGAAGATAAATAAAATATAAAAGTTATATTCTTAAATTACAAGCTGCATTGTTACATACATCTACTATTAGTGCTTTCTCCAAGAACTTATTATTTTTATATAAACAGACCATATCAGTTATTCTTTTTATAATATCCTTTTATTTTGCTCATAACAGTAGCAAAACTATTTACAAACGTATGTTTATTTAATATACCAGTGCATACACTCCTTATATTTATATAGTGAATGTACATAAAAGTATATTAAATAGATATTCCGAAATTTTAGATTTTATTTACATGATACATTTGTAAATAATATTGAAAAATATATTTAAATTTTGTTGGCTATATTTTAAGAATAAATTATGTTTTTAAAATATGCTTATTGTGTGTGTTCTAACAGTATTTTCTGGAAAAAATTTCGTAACTTATTTTCTTTCACTTAAAATTCAAGAGATGGAGCGAAACGGATATTAAATATATCGAGCAAAAGAGAGAGAGAGAGAGAGAGAGAGAGAGAGAGAGAGAGATTGTGGTTAAAATATATTAAATATTATAGCAATTTTTATTTAAGAAACATATTTTTAAAATTCATTTTTTTTCAACAAAAATTTCAAAAACAGAAATGGGAAATTTCTTTTTTAGAAACTTTTATTTTATTTTAAAATAAATACACGAGCAAAATACAAAATCAAATTTCGAAGAAGCTTTACCATCACTTTTCAGATATTAAAACTAATAATATTTGAAATTACAATTGAATTGAAAATTTTGGTAATGCATAAAATTCCTATATCTTTTTGAATAATATTCAAAATCACTAGAATTTATTTCAATGCTTTCGCCCAAAATTGGATTTTATTTCATCATTTTTGCTACAAGCAACAATATTTCTTTCCTATCTAATTGCCAGCTAACTTAAAAATTTACCACTTCGGCTCATGAATGGACGGTTTTGATGCAATTTAAGTCCTCTACCCGCGATATGATTTAGATTTTGGATCAGTATAATAGTAGAAACACCGTAAATGGTAACCATACCGTTTGTGGGTAGTTTATCGAGTTGGGGAAAATTAAAGCAAGCTCTGATTTTTTTTCCAACTTGAGACCAATTACTAGAAGTAATTAGTATTTTGCTACTTGGTGCCACAGTCCCAATACGGTTGTAAATTATTAAAAGAATAAGAGGACTTAAGTGCTACTAACACAGATCATATGAATGTGTTGACACTATGGTTATTTTGATTTGATATCCTTTCTGAAGGAATATATTTTTTGTGTATTATTTCTCTTAAAGAGTTTGTGGAAAGATAATGGTTGTAAATTTTAAATCTTATGTATTTAAAATTGCTAGAATGTCTCATAAAAGAATAGAACACTTAATCTTTCAATGAAGGGTTTAAAAATGAAAGCTAGAATTAATCATTTTTTCCCATTAAAAGTGTTACCTTATCTGACAAACTTTCATACAATTCTTCATTCATGCTCATATGATTTAAAAAATATTTATCGCCTGATTTTATTCGCCGCCTGAATTATTATATTGTATAATGATAATTCATCGAATTAAGACAAAAAAATTTTAAATTTCATTACCATTTCTTTGCCTCTCACAATTCAGAGCAATAGTTATCAATATTTCAGTGTTTACTTTAATCATGTTAATGTTACTAAATATCATGTTAATGTAGTATTATTTAAAAAAACATTTTTGATGTATAAAATGAAGTGAAATGTATTATAAAAATATTATAAAACAAAAGCTTAATGTCCGAAATTAGTACTATACTTGGTACCTCAAATCGTAAAATTAACCAAATAAGTCTTTTAATTTATAAAACTTTGGTGTATTTTGTTTTTAATTTAACAAGTTTACATTTTCAGAAAGCAGTGAGTATTGAAAAATAGGCGCCTTAATGGCAAGTTCCTCTTTCTAGCTTAGTCTATATTTTGTTCAGCTGAATTTGAAAGGACAAGCTATATCCTTTGAGCATAATTGCTTTATTAACTTTTAACAACAATATTTAAAACCAATAATATTTGAAATTACAGTTGAGTTGAAAATTTTGGTAACACACACACACACACACACACACACACACACACACACACACACACACACACACACACACACACACACACACACACACACACACACAGTACATAATTTATAAGCAGAGTCTAAGCACAAGATAAATAGAATTGGGTTGCAACCTCAGGTATTATTTCTCTTGAAGTACATTGCTCTCAAAACCCATTTTACATGCCTCTTGCCACCATTAGGGACCATGAAAAATCATTGAAAAGAACAGAAATAAAACTTACCATCTTTTATTAGTGTAAATGACTTCCTTCCTTAACCAAGTCATTAGAAAGAATACAATATACCTTGTTCAGTAAAATTTTATAAACTCACTTACGAGACGAAATTTAACAATTTTTAACCTAGAAGAAACTGTGTGATGAATGCAAGTTTTACAATTTACTGTCATTGTTGTTGTTACTTATGATACTTGGAAAAGCTAAGATCACTATGTTATTGGCTATGTGAATATAAGTCAGTAGTGGTCTTTTTTTCTTTTACCCAGAGCACCTCAAAGCTGTGCTACGACTTTGCTCTAAACTTCCCCGATAGATGGCCCCACCAGAGCATCCATTAACTTTAATTTTGATATTGATATGGAGGGGGAGGAAATTTTCTCCAGACCATGTCACTCATGGTAACTGCTCAACGACCAACCACAAGACTTTCTATTCCCCAGAGTTAACAAGCATGCACTACAGATTACATAGCACGTATATTCCACAGATTTAACAAGTCTTGACGTGGTGGATCTTTTTCTTCTTTTTTGCACTATTTTCCGATTTCTTTTTTATGTCAAACAAAACAGCTAGAAATTCATGGTTACCTAAAAATTTTGATACAAGTTAAATTAATGCCTGATTAGTCATTATGGAAGTTGAAGATACACGAGTATTCTGAAAATGACAGGTTTTAAAGGGAGCTTAATGCTTATAATTTCTATGGGTATAGAATTCTGAAATTAATATATATTATTTCTATTAATATATATTTATAAATTATTTTATATCATCTTATATATAAAAATGCATAATATTTTTTAATATTAAATAAATATGAATGATTTTCGCATGAAATATTTAAAAAGTATTTTGCAGTATTTTTTGCTTATGGTACAGATGCCACCATATAATCCAAAAGGGCAAATTTTGAGTTTGGAGATTTTTTGGTGGATTTTTTTTCTTGTTTATCTGACAACTCTAATATTTACGCCATCATCAGACGTTTTTTATCTGGGCAACATTTTTCGTGGTTAAAAAAATTTAGAGTTTGGCATCCTGGACTATAAGACATCTGTGCTCAAACTTCGTACATTAAGATGCATATTTATGCATTAAAACTTTTATTTTCAAAATAGTTATTCTATAGTTTTTTTTAGTTTATTGTGAATTATTTCATAAAATAAATAATAAAATATTTAAAATGAATTTAAATTTTAAAGATATAAATTATAAACGAGAAGTACATAAATAAATAAATTTAAAACAATAATAAAGCTTATTTAGAATTTATACTTGTAGGAGTTTATACTGACTTTTAACAATAAAATTTATTAAAGTAATTGTAATTTTATTATTTTAGATTAAGACTTTTGCATACTAAATCATTTTGGTAAATTTAATAAACATAAATTGTAATGAAATTATGTTCAATGCGCTTTGTAAACATTTGTATGTGTATTTTTAAAATAACACTTTTTTGATTAACTGAAATTTTCAATATGAATTAATCTTATTAAATTTTAGTAATATAATTCAATTTTATATGTCCCCCATTTTACACAAAATGAAAGGACTGAGAAAGAACAACAAAGCTTTAGAACTCGAAAAGATAATAAAAATTTTGATTGGAATTTGGATCAATGAAAAAAAAAACGTTTTAATTGGAATTATTTAAGTAAAATATATAGCATTTAAGAGAAAATTTATAGATTCTTATCGATGAATGTGTGTGTGTTTAAATGATAAATTAATAACTTTGTTGATCTATATTTAATTGAATTTATAATATAAATGAAATGTGTTCCTGCAATATGGCATTAAAATTAATTTTCGCAAGAATAAATGATGAATTCAATTTAGTAAATCATAGATCTTAGTAAGTATATTAAATATTTACACAATTCTTAGAATAATTTGGTATGGCAA
Organism: Latrodectus elegans; assembly: GCA_030067965.1. Classification (NCBI taxonomy): domain Eukaryota; kingdom Metazoa; phylum Arthropoda; class Arachnida; order Araneae; family Theridiidae; genus Latrodectus; species Latrodectus elegans. Next base: position 86,046,225 of record CM057816.1, read on the forward strand.
TTAAATGAAATCTAATAAATCCTATTCAATAAATGATTTATACCTTTTATACACAGTAAACATTAAAAAAGAGCAAATATTTGCAATTAAAAGAACATTTTTACTATGGAATTAAAAGAGAGTGTTTATACAAACATTGCAAACATTAATTTAGAATTCTATTAACTAAATTTTTAAAAATTTAAATCATACTTGCCATTTTAAACTAACCATAAAGTGAATGCTTTGTCTTGTCTTTTTCATTTCAGTTTTTCTTCAATAATGAAAATATAAATTATGAAAATAAAAAAAATTCAAATTTTAAAATTAAATTATGCAGATGGAAATTATAATACTTATTTATTCAAAAGAAGGCAGAAATGAATAAATAAATTTATTTACACAAGAAACTAATGAGGTAAGTACAAATGTAATTCGAAAATTTAATCAAGCAAATGATAGGCAATGATGTGTGCAAATGGTTGTCACACCAGTATGCCTCCATGTAGCTATACTTGAGTTGGGTTCTTCCAATGTGAAGAAGCCCATAGAGGATCTTCATATAGAAGGAAGTACCAAGCAGAAGACCCCCAATATTTGATCTGCCACCTTAAGAGGTATAATTTCACTTGGAAGACATTGCGACCATCATCTATTTTATGTGCCCTAGCCTCCTTCAATTAGCACTGCGGATCATCGGTTCTGTAAAGATTCGAGATCAGTACTGTTACCTTCTGATAATGAGAGTTACGCACTACCAAACAGACCACCATGGCTTCTGTTTTCAAATGGTAGGAAATATCTACATATTCCTCTTAATGGGAGACTGTTTTCATATTGGGAAAAAAAGAAGATGGTTTTTCAGTCAGTGCTCAAGACTGGTGTCAAAAATACTTCAAAACTTTCCAAACTCATACAAGAACCACTAGAAATGAAATTCAAAATATGATTATTGAAGATAATAAGTAATAAGAGTAATCATATGCAACTGCGAAAGGCAAATAAGGTTTGGTTTACAAATAAAAATTAAAGTTTAATTTAAATCAAGTAAATAAGTATTGAATTAATGTTGTCAATAACTAAAGAAAGCATTTGCTTAGGTGCAAATACAAAATAGCATTTTCAAAATTCTTACGAAACCTTTTAGTATTGATTGGTCTTACTGCAGTTTAATTACTATATCTTATTTATAATACTTTAATTACTTACACATAACACTAATTACTCATATTACGCAACATATATACGACATTTTTAAAAGCTATATCTTTTTAACTGAAAACAATTTTACAAAGTATTATTATCTGTATTTACTACCAGTTATAAATTAAATAATAGTAAATGTGTATAAAGGTAACTAAGAATAGGTAAAATATACAACAATGCTTAAACAGCTTGGAATTATTTTGTCTCATTTAGTTTTTAATATAGGAAATTTAATATTTTGCACATTTGGATACAATATACTTTGTAAAATTGAGCATATTGTGAAAACTCACTCTATTTAAGCTTTTTAATTAGTACATGAGTTAATTAAAACTGCCGGAATGATGGTTTTTCTTAAAATAGAAGTGATAAATTTATGTAGAATTATAAATTGATATGTGTTTAAGTATATTCTATAAAAAATTTAATTATATTTCAAGCCAAATTCACTACTTTTTTCATTTGATCCAATATTCATTGCAATAAAATTTTTGAAAAAGATTAATTACCTTTTAAGCTATGTTTAAAATCACACCAAGTTCATAAAGGACAATGTAGTTGGAATTTTTGTGATGCCATATTTTTAATGATAAGAATAAAGTAAACAAATTATATGAATTGTTGAAATTATCTGTACTGTTATATATATAAAATATATTCAATGAAAATAAAAAATCAATATTTCTCCTATTTTTATGAAACATTTCTCATCATTTATTGTTTAGATTCCTTCAGCTATAAATTTTATTGTATAGTATCAAATAACTAAAATATTTATTACATTGTAAACGATATTCATGTTGTACAAACACATATTATATTTTTATTGCATTATAGTATTTTATCTGATCCAGTTGACTTATACCGTGAAATTAATTTACTATAAATAAAAATTGATGGTTTGTACTTTGTGATTCAGTATTTGTAATTAAATATAATATTTTCGGAAAATTCATCAACCTTTGAAATTTCTTGAGAATCTCAACAGAATCATTAATGATATGGAATTCAGTGTCATCCTAATTGTAAATTTAAGTACAGGAAGAAAGTTAAATTTTTTGGTAAAAATATCTATATCGATATATTGTGAGCTTATAAAAATAATTATTTTCAATTTTAAAATTATCTTAAGGTTACTAAACACAAATCTGATATTTTCGTTATTGTATTTAAATCAAACATTTTTATTTCGTTTTAGATAACTTACAAAAAATAATGCAAAAAATTCGTTCTCATAAATAATGCTTTTCTTAGAATGAATAAAATACTATGAGAAACAAATACGAGCTATTTAAATTATACATCTATATCTATATCTATATCTATATATATATATATATATATATATATATATATATATATATATATATATATATATATATATATATATATATATATATATATATATATATATATATATATATATATATATATATATATATATATATATATATATATATACATATATATATATATATATATACCCGATACCAGTTCATTTATGCAAAGAAGATAATTTCGTTTTAAACTACTTTATATGCTTTAGAATTTTGTACCATGGGAGCTTGATAAAAGCATACAATATATTCACAGTAATAGGAATGTTTTAAGTTTTTTTGTATATCGTATTTTTATATCTATTCTGTCTGAGTTTCCTCGTTTAAAAATATTGTAAAAATTTTCCATTATTAAAGAAAATGATGGCATTACTTTAAATTGTTATGTAAAATAGCATGCTTTTGTTTGGGCACGATCTCCGAAATTTTAGTAAATCCAATGTTAAAGAACCTAGTGAAGCAATCTTCGATCAATGAGAAACAGGAAAATAAAAGGCTTAAGAATAAAAACTTATTAAATTCAAAGAATGGAGCCTATTTTCTGAAATATTGCTGAATAGTTCTTTGTATTAAGAAGATAAATTACTATCTAAATATAGCCATGAGTTTACTTAAAATAGATCGACTTACGTATTTTTGTAAATAGAAATATAATAAAGAACCTTCCCTTTCCTAATGATTCCTTCAATAATTTGAATGGAAAGCAAACTTTCTGTTTATTAAATTATGTTTATTTTTATGAAAATTTATATTTCTATTATAATAGAAATTTTAGTGGAAAAGTTCAAACTACTTTTATTTTTTAAATTTATTTGGGAAAGAAAACAATGATTGTTGTACTATATAATTGTTTTCATGCGTTAAACTAACATTATATAAATAAAAAAATACATTGTTTTATTATATAAATGAGGCTACGAATATTACCGGCATTTAGTGAATTAATTTATTGCGCGTGTTCTGCTTAAAACACGCACCCCTGATTGGTTAAGGTTGCGTTCTCGTTATCGTAATGCAGTAAGTTCGAATCCCTAACCAGAGAACCGCCATGTTGGCTAATGCTGTCAAAGGCGCATAATTTGTGTTAAGGTTGCAATGTATTTCATGAGAAAATGTGCCTCTGAGAGTGGCAAGCCAAGTTTGGGGATCTTCTACTTGATTTCTGATACTAAATTATGAAGACCTACACACTTTTGGGATCATGAAGGTTTTGCCAACGAGGACCCACTATATAAATGTTCACCTTTGTCCCTGTAGAGCAGAGATGTGGTAAAAAATAGAGCATTGCGTTAAAGAAATAATGTTTTACTATTTCATAATGAAATATTTCAAACAATTATATGCATTGTTCAATGCTTAAAAGGGAAAACCGAAATAAATTGTGGAATCTACTGATTCAATTGTTTAAAAATTTCTCCACAATTAATTGCACTAATGTAAAATTTCATTTAGAATTAAGTTTTGCATTATAGTTAGATTTTTTATAATTTAAAGGAAGTAATTATTACATATGTCTTAAAAATGTTCAGTAAGATTATATAACAAGTATTGTTTGTTTTGTCGCTCCACTGTCATTTTTTGCAAACGAGGGCTAATAAGACCGGGACCTACGGTTTAAAGTGGATTCCGAACCACTACATGCCCAAAGTGGGATTCGAACACACGAACTGTTGAACCGAAGGCAAGAGCGCTAACCATTCGGCTGCCAGCTCGGCTGAAAAAGTATTGATTAAAAAAATTAACACTGCATTAATGTATAAAATTATTGTAATATGAAAAATATTTAAATAATTTTTGGAATTGGTATATGGAAAACTCGTAGTTGAATTTCAATGATTGACAGTTTTTTTTCTTGCACGCTATGACTAGTTAGACCGGACCCTACGGCTTAAAAAGGGTATTGAATCACTACGAATTTCCAAGCAAAGGTGGGTTTCGAATGTAAGAACTGTTGAACCGAAGTCAAGAACACTAACCTTTTGAATACCAGCTTGTCTAGAACTTTTATGTATTTTGGCTTAAACTCATTATTTATAAGCAATTCATACAAAAATAACATAAATGTGAATTTTCTAAACTTAGTATATTTTGTAATTTACTAATTTTTCGGAAAAATTTATTTTGATTTATTTAATTGACCAGTGGAATTTGAATTCCTATTATTAGGTTATAAACATAAGTATTTACTTGGGATGCTGCACATTTTTTATTTAAAAATTACCTCTTATAGGCCATTTCAGCATTTAATGAAAAGTTTGTATCAGTTGCTTAACTAAAAATTTGAAACTAGAAATTTAGTTGAATTTTAAATTTCTATGAATTTATCACTATCATTTACAATATCAGAAAAATTATAAGTGAACGTCAGTTATCATAAAGATGAAAGAAAGTTTTGTAAGGTTGTATTTAAGAAAACAATTCATATTTACTAACACTGAATCATTTAATATTATCACTTTCTTGAAATTTACAAATAAGAAATTTCATGTGTAAAAATATTTTTGCTTATTATAGCTGCATACTTGTAGCATCACTAACATAACTGTGTAAAAATTAAAAATATATTTTCCTTTAAAAAATAGAAAATTCCCATAATTAGTAATTATTTTATTGTTACTAATTTTTGCATAATTTGAAATTTTACAACGTAATTAATTATATTATATAATTAATATATATTTTAAAATATATATAATCTAAATATTGATTTAAATGAAGAAACTATTAAGCCAACAATGTAATAAGGTGTATTAAGTAATTAGTAATTATTTACATAAATGCAAAACTAAATTGATAATTAGTTTTGGACTTACTTAAATTACTTAATCGTATTTTCTTAAGCAAAAAGAACATTTGATAATTTATATTGTTCATGAACACATTGATTCTGATATCTTATTATTAACGTTATAGTGTGTAAACAGTGCTTATTAAAAATTCTATTATATAAATAAGCTTCATCATCTATTTTGTTATAAAAGTAATTTAGCTATTTTTGTCGATTTTGCTTTAAAAAATAATTTGAACACATTTCAGTTTATGTATAAAAACAGTGTAATTTAAAAAAAAGAAAAACTTTAGAAATCCCAGCTTTTTTTTCATACACACACATAAAATCTGCTGAAATAAATGTCTGAACAATCCTCTTTAGAGATTCTTTTTCTTTTAAGGCAACTTAATACCGGTTTTTAAAAGTGGCTATTGTATTTCTCCAGACTAAAATTCAATTCATTTTGTAGCCAATGCTACATTTTGATATTTGATGTTAAATGCTTATATGAAACGTAAATAGCGATATTTTAAGAAAGCTACATATTTATGATCAACTGTAAGTATTTCAGTTTGACTATAAACATACGGCATATTTATAAATATATATGTATATTAAATCATCAGAATTACTAAAAAGTTATTTAATCTGCAAGTAGAAGAAAATGCTGATTATACTAAATATACCCATTAAAGATAATAGTATTTAAGAAGAATTGTAATTTTATACGTTTTTTTTTTTCTATAAAGTGTTTTGATTTTCTTGGATATTCGAATTATAGATATTGGCAAGACTTGATTGCATAAAAAATTGGGAAAAATAATTTATGTAAGAGGCATAACACTTTATATAACACAGTTTGAAAAATAATTAGCGAAAATCTAAGTTAAATATGAAAGGATTCTTTTAAAAATGTAGTTTATATAAGAAAAATATATTTTAATACTAAAATAATGTTATTATAAAATTTTTGAATGATATAAAAATAACACATTATTTAGTTTTAGACGACTTTAAAATGAAAGTAGTATTTCATTTATATTTATATTTTTTATTTATTGTTTAGGGAAAAACATTCAATCTATTTATTCCACAATAAATTACTTTTAGATGTATTCAGAATATGCTTTCGTTGTTAGCATAAATAATCAAACTTAATTGAAATAGTTTATTATCAAACTCAATATTTATTATTGATAATTATTTATATTATGGAAAAATTGACGAGAAAAATACTTATTAATTATAAAATTTTAAAACTAAAAAGATTCGTATACATATTGTAAATTCAAAATTATATCTCTTAAATTTATAATTTCATTTCAAATAAATTGGATTTCCGTTTTTTGCCAATATTATAATTGTATTTTAAAACTTAAATATTTTATCGCATACAATGATTAAAGTAATTACTTAATAATATTGTTTGTTAGTTTCTGGTCACTTTGAAATAAAGGTTAAATTATTTCTGTTAAAAGAAATGATTTTAAAGAAAGGCATTAAACAAAGACTGCTCGGCATAGAGAAGAATAGTTTACCACAATGGATGTTTCCATATTTCTATATTATTATAATGTAATTGTTCATTAAAACTTTTTTTTTTGATATTTTACAAACCATTTTTCTGTTGACTCAAGGCGAATGTATTTCACGTTTCCCACTACGTCCAGTAATTTATTCGAATGTGAATGAAAAGAATTCCGATTTAAATATGTAACAACTCCATAATTATAGAGAGTTTTCAAGCAGTCGATATCTCATTCAAGATTTGTTTGCTAATATATACCTAAGAAATTTTATTTCGTTGAACAAAATTTTTTTTGAGATTTTTTTCCTAAGATAATTTTGTATCAAGACAATTTTATGTGTTGAAAAAGATTTTATGTTTTCACATTTAAACTAAAACTTGGGTCAGAAGTGATTTTTTCTAGCTAATAAATTTTTTTGCTTATTTAGAGATTCCCTATACGCAAAATAAATCGAATTTATATCATCGCATTTTACTTTTATTTTAACGGCATTAATTTCATGCTTGCTTTTTTGGATCATATTGAGATCACACTTTAAAATACTTTGCAATTTTATAAATTTTGAATGAAGTGTTAATTTGTAAACTTCATGCTTTGAAGTTTAAACTGGAATTTCAATCAAAGATTTGTTTTTACTTCTTTAAGTTTTCGTTTGTTTCGGTAGTCAGTACACATAAAAATATCTAATGTAAATTATAACTTTGTTTCTACTATAAGGATACATTGCTTTGTTTAATATAAATAATTTATGTAATTATTATAAACCACAGTAAAAATGTTTGCTTAAAAGCAAATTTTATATCATCAGACAAATAAAAGGTTTATAGTTTTTTGATTAATAAAATGTATAAGCACCAGTTACAGTTAGTATAAATATTGTTATTACTAATACAAAAAGTATTCTTTAGAATAACAGTAACATCCAATTATTGTGAGAATGCTGATTAGCCATATAATTCATTCAGCTATTTCATCCAATTGATATTCATAAAAATTTACCAAATGTGTTACACTTGATTTGCATTTATGATGGACGTCTCTCATCATTTCCTACGTAGTTTTTAAAATACCAATATTTATTTACACGTTTCATAAATTGTGTATTTATGAAACATGTAATTAGAGAAATATAAAATATGGTTGTTGTGGCTTCTCCCATCTGATTGACAGCACCCTAAAACAGGGTCTATGAGACCGAACGCCTTCAAACAATGAAGCACAGCCGCAGGGCTCGAAAATAGCTGGCATTTCTTTAAGCCACTATTTACTTGCCTGCCGGTTTTTGGCCTGTAGCCTGGTATTTTACTGGCTACAGGCCACAAAGTGGCAGGAGCAGATTGAGTCGCATTGCATTTTGGATTCAGGGGAAAAAGTGTGGCCTGTAACGTGACATTGTCCACATCGAAATCTCGCGAGAGTTATCTGATCACCTCTGTTGCCAATCTCAATCAGAACAGCACCAGGGTGATTTTCCGCATATCATTCATTCACAGGGTCTAATAAGAACAAACTTCTTGCTGATCTGGGTGGCGATCTCTGAAAAAGTAAGGCTGCTACCATGAACAGTGTCCATACGGCTGCATTCCCTGGCCAGACCATCAGCAATTTCATTACCTTTCCCTTCCACATGTGATGGAGCCCACTGAAAGAATATCATAACATTTTCGTTCGTATATCCTTAAAGACACGTTTCATATATATATATATATATATATATATATATATATATATTTGATTATTATGTTATCTCATACGAAGAATTTAATGACAAGGGCAAAAAATGTGAATATGGATTGATTACTGAAACAAAATTGATATTCAGTATTACAAAAAACATTCATTTAAGATATTTCATAATAAAAGTGTTACATTTAAATATAAGTGTCGCAAACCTAGAGTTCCTTTTTCTTTTTTGTGTGTGATGATTTTTACAACAACATTAAGATTTATATTATCTTGTTTAATTTACTGAACAAATGTTGACTTTAAATCTTTTGTTTCCCTCTTTAATCAGGTATAAAAACTTTCACCATTAATAATTTTTTTGCATCAGGAGATTTTGAAAATATGCTTGGTTTATTTACGAGCGCGTGTAATCAACTTTTTAAAATAAGTTTTATTCACTTTTATATTGTATTCATTACATCTCAAGATAAATAGTGTTAAACTGTAGATTATATTTTTTCGACGGTCAAAAATGCTATTTTTTTGTGATTTAAAAATAAATGCAGATACTTTAGTTTCAAAAATATGTTGACATGTACAAAAAAAAAAAAAAAAAAAAAAAAAAAAAGTTAGTATTTTCAAGTTTTTTCTTGTTTCTTTTTTGATACATTAGATTATAGTTTTTTAAAATTAACTTTGACTCTAATGAGCTATTTGTCAACGCAATTAATTTCTGTCACTTAATAAGTATTTTTTCTTGTTAGGAGAATTTTTTAGCATTTTTCTAGTTTTTTGTTATAGACAAATGTTTTTATTTTCCTATTTATTTAGGTACTTTTACTTTATCTCTCTGTGCATCATATGTGCGCTTAGATTTTTTCACTACGGCAAAAATAATTGATGACAATAAACTCATATATGAAAGTTCTTGTATATTTCATTAGATTACTGTGGATTTCGTTAAATAATTAACATATTTTAAACTCATTGTTTGAACTTAACAATATTTAATGTTAAAAGTAAGAATTAATGAATACTAATATATTAGAATTTTTATGTAGAATTAATATGAAAAATATATTATTAATTTTATAAAAATATTTTATTAAAAATATTCATTATACAATTAATAAATATTCATTTTTAATTTTAATTTTAATATTTCTTTAATTAAATAATTTTAATTAAATTAAATTATTAACTTTAATAAACTAAATTTAATAACTTTATTCTTAAACTAGTTGAGAAATTGTTTTGGCTTTAAGATGCTTTACATTCAGTGTATTTTGTCAAAAATTTACTTATATGAATAGGAAAGAAGGCGAAGTGTTATTTCGAAAGTTTTCATAAATGCATCTAAATGTCCCCATTATTTATTAATTTATAATTTGTTTCGATATTTTTATGTGATTTAACACCATCCAGGAATTATTTTGTTTTCATCTAGGAAACACGACTGACGCTTTTTTATACTATATTGATGATTAAGCAACGCAATTTTTATCAAAAGATTTCCATTATGAGTATGAAGCAAAATTTGAAGGTTATTTTGAAATTTATTTTGAATGCATCTACAACTCTCAGTTGTTTGCTTAGGCCTTATTTTTTCATATCTATGTATAAATTTTTAAATTTAAAATACTGAGGCTAAAAATGTTAAATTGGTAGCTATCGGCGAATATTAGTTTATTAGAATTTTCAATGTCATTGAACTTTTAATGTTCAGAACCATAAAACTTAATGCAGTAAATATACAAATTAATTTATAAATAGAGGAATTGTTAAAAAAAAGTGGCAATTAAATACACAAACACGTCTAAATTTGATTTTTTCTAATCTAAATTTGAATTTTATTTTCTTTGTAACGTAAAAATAAAACCTGTGAAAATATACTAACACTAATTTTTCAACAATCATTTGTTATTAAGAAGACTAAAAAATTGTAACAAGGCTATATTATCAGACTGAGTAGCAAAAAATATTTAATTTCCATTGAATGGCAACAATAATAAACGAAAACAAATAATCAATATCTAGCTGCAATGTTGAGAGCTGCTAAAAAAAGTGTATATACCTCGATTTAATAATAAATATTATATTCTACCCTTTTTGTATATTTTTATCTATTTTTGTGTATCGTACCTTGCTGCGAATTATTTAATCAAAAGTTTACAGAAATAGCCGATGTTGCTTTTTAACCGGAGAACTGTTACAAAAATGTAAATTTCTCTCTACAACTAATTTCGTTCTTTTATTTTGTAATTAGCATTTTTAGTCAAAATCTTAATTTACATACAAACAAAAATAAAATTTCAATAAAATGTGAAAATTGATGAAATTATCTATGAAAAAGGAAATGGTTTGATTAAACAATTAGTTATTTTCATTTTTTTATGCATTACTCTTTACATAAGTATTTTGTTTGTCAATTACATTACACAACATGTAGTAGTTAGGGTATTGGCCTTCCATGCTTGGATTCCCAATGCCGCCGAAAACCAACTGTGTACATGCAATATATGAGTGTTCGTTAAATCTGTGGAATCGTAAATCCTGTGGTCAGTCGTTGAGCAATTACCATGGCTGTAATAGTCTGGAAAAAAATTCATTCCTCTTCAGATCCCTATCAAAAGTGAAAGAGTTAATCATCTGCTTATGCCCTCTATTGGAGGAATTTAGAACAAAGTCGTACTTTCACCTTCGTGGTGCTCTTGTTAAATGAAAGACAAACCCTTCTGACTTCAATGCGTCTTTGGCTTGTCTAAGTGTCATAAGTAACAACAACATTTAAATCAAAAATCATTATTCACGTTTTTGAAAAATATATAATAAAAATAATAGAATTAAAAGTTTGGCAGATCGAAAAATGTCGAACAATTATAAATTGATTTCTTTTGCTTGATTACTCTAGTAATCAACTTTTCCTCCGTTCGTAAACAGATTCGGTAATATGTTGAATTCTCATTCATCGTAACATGTAGATCTTAATTAAACAAATCGGAAGAGCGTTACGCTTAATGCAGTTATCAATATCTCAAGTGCAGCATTATCTTTTTCTATTGTTTATTTTCCTTTTGGGGTCGGATGATGAAGAAAGTAATTATCGTGGAGGTGTTTCGGGGCAGTGTGAGATAATTAGGAAAACTAAGAGACTTTCAGTTCCAGTTTATGAGTGTAAAGATAAGAAAGGATAATTTTAGCAACAATATTTAAGAATTAATTGAATACACTCATCTGTATTCTTTAATGTGATAGGTTCTTGTATATCCGGTTATGATGTAGGTTCTTGTATATCCGGCTAGTATGATGAAGGTTTTAACCTCAGGAATGCGTACTAGAATTGCTAAGTGTTAATTATTCATTTTTGTGTTTTTAAGTTTTTGAATTCATAATTTTGAAAGTAAATAAATATTAATTTATTTTACTTTCAAAATTATGAATTGAAAAACGTAAATTTTTATAATTTTTTTATCAAGTTATTTTGCATTCATATGTGGACTTTACATAGCTAATTTTCTTACACTTTAAGTAAAAAATATGTAATATCGGAAAATCAATTTATAAAAGTATATTTTATTATTTTCCACCTATTAATTCACTCTTTCTTCATAAGCAATAGATAAAAATATAAGAAAGCAAATAAATATTTAAAATGAATGACATTTGAATAACTTGGTTAGTAAAATGATGGAATAAATTTGAATAAATTTTTTCAGTATAGATTTATATTTTACTTAATCGTAGATTTATGTTTTACTTAATCGCAGTAAAGAGTTTTCAAAAACTTTTTATTCTTATTTTCATTTCATTGAATTTTCTTTTAACCACTAATACATTTTGTGTCTCACAATGGTCTTTTTCATTTGCTTTAATGCTTATATCATAGATATATTAAGGATTAAATAAATTTACTGTTAAATATATTCCGACACAAATTTAAATTTGCTGAAAAAATATTCATTAAATAAGGAAAATATTTTCCCTCTTAATCATATTAAGATTATCACAAACTATTCTGAAGTTTAAAAAAAGAGTTTTCTTCAATCATCGCAGAAATCAGATTAACAAAATTTTTGTTCTTTTCCATCATTTTTTCATCCTAAACAAAGATCTGCAAACATTGATAAATGTTATAAAATATTTGCTGCATTAAAGTTTGCTATTTTTAAAGAACAAAATTTATTTTGTAATGTTATCTATTGTTAAGTAAAGCTAGAGAACTTAATTATTAGAAATGAAAGATCAAATTCTCTATATTATTTTGAAAAGCTTTGAAGTTAAAGCATAAAATATCTGAAAACTTCAAAAGTTATATGGTTAAAATATTTAATATTACCTTATCCATTTTAATACAGAGACAAACTGAATCTAATTGCTCGATAAAATTTGTTTTAAACATCTTAAAAACTGTAACTAAATATTGATTTTCAACGACGGTTGTTCATAATTTAAAATACTGTATTTTGATACATAAAATTAGCATTTATTTAATTATAACTTTTTTATTATGTGCTTATGGATCCATGTACATAACATGAACAATTTTATATAATTCAATATAAACAGTATTTAATTTATTTATTGTACATTATTTAAATAATATTAACAATTTATATATAAATACCACTCTAACTAGAAACAGAAATAATAAAGGTATTTCTCATGGAACCTAAATTTTTAGATATTTTAATAAAATCATAAGCAAAATTCCTTTTATTTCCAGCTATATTTTTATATAATTAATATGAAATTTGAAGTTTAGTAAAATATTTAAAGTATAACTTTATCATTCATAACATTATTGACAAGAAATGTTTAAGTAAACTATTGAAGGGATATATTTCATAAATTCTGTAAAAAGATAGATTTTGACTAATATGTTACTCAAAGAAAATCAGAAAGCATAAAACAGTGTAAAAATGCGTCTCTAAATACTAAAATGATAAAAAAGTAATAAATAAATATATAAATAAAACTGATATTTTTTCTTCCATAATAATCCTGTAGGCGATTGCTTTAACCCTTTCACTGTTTACTTAAGTTCAAGTCAGGCTTAACAGAAATAAATTTTTTGCACTGCTTTTTGTGTGTTGATAATCTATAAAGATTAAGAGGGATTTAAAGAAGTAAAAAAATAGAAGCTGTATTTTTGTATTTGTACAAAAATAATACGTCACTTACAACAGAAAACTTCTTTCTTAGATGCTTTTTTAAAGTTCAAATTTCTATAATTATAGAAGTTTAGCATCTTGATTTAATATTTTTTAATTTGACACATATTCAATTCAGAAAATAATGTATTTAACTGTAGCATTTTTATTAATTGCAATTTTGTAGAAAACAATAAATAGGAAAATATAACTCACACATTTAGCAAAAAACTATTTATATTGTTATTGTGAAATATTGCAATGTAAAGAAAATTGAATGTTATGACTTAATTAGACTTTTAGCAATGAGGTTTAAAATTATTTTTCCAAATTGTTAGTTTAATTTTTGTTTTAAAAAGTATAAATTTAGCATATGCATTATTATTAATTGCATCATTAGTTAAAAACTACAAATATATTTAAAAACAAAAAATTGTGTCTAAAATTAAACTATGTTTTAGTATTAATTTCTAGTTAATTTATTAATTTGATGTTTCTCTATGCAAATGTAGGAACAAGTCTCAGTTTATAAAGTTGAATTATAATAATCGTTAAAAAATTTAAAGAAATCATTTATTATTATCTATATCAGTCGTTCATTAAATTTGTATTTTGAACAATTTATTTCTGAACTTTTATCAATATTTATTTTCATAAATTACAGTAAATAAAAAATTGAGATAAAATAGCTTACATAGTATGTGTAGCTAACATAATTTTAACAATTAATACACTCGTATCACTGTGACGATTACTAAAAATTTTAAACTTAAATTTAAAATAAGAAATTTTAAATTATAATTGTTATTCCATATCACTGACATAAATCTAATCAAACTGATATTTTTATATGCTTATGACACACAGCTTAAAATATTATTTAAAAGAAAAAAGATTTGGACATTATTAAAATAAATTCTCTATTCATCGCACTATTTGGTGACAACTGAAAAAAATTGTGCTGTTCATGTTATTTAAATATTAATAGAAAATATGTTTTTTTTTATTTTGAAAGTGAAATAAATAATGGGGAAAAGTAATGTGAAGAGCTTGAGTTTAATAAGCCAAATCAAGTTGGAACGGATTGTTGTAGTTAAAAATCAACAGCCCTCGAAAGTCACTGTGTAGCTCACAATTCATTTTTTCCATTGTGAATGATTATTGTTTGAAGGCATATTTATAAGTTGAACATTTACTACAGAGTTTTTATTTCCTAACCATTTGTCATAATAATCTACAAAGGAGAGAAGCCACTAAATTGTGTCAAATGATAAACAAAATACAGTTATATGCTTAGCAGAATCTTCTATCAACACAGAAAGAAGATAAATATGTCCTCAATGCTGAATTGTTTTATTATTGTTATACTTTTCTTAATTTGTTAGACTGTCAAACGAAGCCATGCCTGTATTAAAAAAAGTGATTAATGAAAAAAATTAGAAAACAAAAGAGACCTGATATAATTTTTTTTCATTGCATTTTAATGCAAACTGATAAAAATATTTTGAATCATAAAGTTTTAAATATGTTTTTGCTTGTAGTTGAATACCTTCAACTACTAGGCTAAAAGGTTCAGGCATGCCTATGCACACAATGAACATATGCTACCAATCACAGAGGGAAACCCTTAGACAGCACTGATGTAAGATAATAAGGCTTAGTTGCCGTATAACCCATGATTCCAAATTTTAATTTTTTTTTGGTGATGAAGAAATGTTGCCAAGAAAACGTATCGTGATGTGCGCGATGATGTAAGTACTAGGGTTACCAAATAGAATTTTCTGCATAATTCTTATAGGTCTCCATATGTATGACATAATAGAAACATGGTTTCCAGATATATTAGAAAATCCACCAAAAAGTCGCCAACCTCAGAATTTGGCATCATGGATTATACGGCACCTGTGCCGATAACAATTATCTGGTGAAGCTGTTGCAACAGTTATTGGAAATGCTATGACTTACTTCCGTGACATTGAATATAATGTCATTGTCAAGTAGGAAGAGTGGACAGTAATGATAAGTCACTCGGTAGAAATTCAGAAAATTCCTAAGCACACAGTAGTTCTGATACATGAGCAAATAGATAACAAAAAACATCTATCTCCAAATTTTGCTATCCATCGAAAGACATAATGTACGTTCTTACTTCTGGGTCACTGGAAAATAAAATTAAGCTAAAATATATTAGCAAGTAATGGGAAGTTAAGAGCCAAAAAATGTGAAAACTATGATATTAGTACTTTTATGAATAACATTAAATAGAGGCTCATATCTCGCTTCTGCTACTGAACGAGCACAAACATTCCTAGGAACTCACAGAAAATTTATGTTAAAAAGGGCAAAAACACACTTATTTTATCAAATCTGACTGTGGTAGATCCTACTTCAAAATTACCATAATACTAAAAGATATTTTTTTAATGCAGCATGTTTTGGTAAAATTCATTTATGAATTCGTTCTTTTTTTCTTTGTAATGACCGCTTTGAAATGAATTTCTTTTGTTTTATTATAATAAAAATTTAAAATGTATGTAGTTCCTCCAAAGTTCGTAAAAGTGTTTTGGTTCTTTTATTTTAATTTAAAATCTCAATATATTGATATGTTGTCTTTCCATTTTAGATGGTTATATATACATACATACATACACACACACACACACACACACACACACACACACACACACACACACACACACACACACACACACACACACACACACACACACACACACACACATATATGTATATATATATATATATATATATATATATATATATATATATATATATATATATATTATAGAAAAACTAATTCTTTTTTATAAAGTAGTAAATTATTTTTCTGCTTCAATTCTTTTCATATTAAGAAGACTAATTCGTTGGATTAAAAAATTGCTTTTGTGATAAACCAAAAGAAATATATTTTAATCTTACTTTTCCAAAATCATTATCTGTATTGATATATTGTTTCTCCGACAAAAGCATTTAATAATTAAGTTTATTTTTGTCCCTTTTTTACATCTATAACTGAATAAAAAAAACAGTAAATTGGAAATGAATCTTTACTATTCATTGTACATTAAAATTGTGTCACAAATATTTAATTAGTGTCTTAAATACATAATATTATATATGATTCGTTTTTAAAAAATAAAGGATTTCAATTATTTTTAAAGGAAAGTTTTATCAAATTAATGTTGAAAATTTTCCTTATATTTTAAATTATTTCTTGAAGTAATTTCATTGATTAAATATTTGTATAAGCGAAAATATTTATCTAACTTAAGAAATAAAGGCCAATTAAAGTTAACTTTCTTTATTTTAATTATTTTTGAATATTGTATGCTATAACAGTTCTCATGACTACATTTTTATTTAAACTGTTTTTATCATGTGAGCTTTGTGATTTAAAAAAGGAGTTAATTAACTGAAGTAAAATTTTGTACTTTCTAATCTTCTAGAATATATTTATTAATTTTTAAATTTTCAAAGAATACAGTAACAAATTTATTTCTACAATGATAAATACTTAAAAATGAATATATATTGCGAACAAAATTATTTTCTTTTCAAATTTAGAGAGAATATATTTTTACAGGCATTTCTATATTTTCATTTAGTGATTTAAAACAGACTTTTTCAATTGCCTTCAGTGAATTATAATGTTAAAAATATCACTTCTTCATCGTGTTTTCAAATAATTTTGCATCAAAGTACGGATTGTGATATTTCTTATTCACATCTTATAATAATTCTGAATCCTTATAATTTGAAAAAAGTAATTCAATATATTCTGGTTATATTTCTTTCGTGGCAGTACTTTTGTCTTTCAATTCAATTGACAAAGTATCACTTGAGGGTGTAAAGTAGCTGACCTGCTTGCGGTGAACCTAGGGTTCAGCTAAATCCGTTACAATTTTACTTCCTTCTTCGTAAAGTTTTCAAAGACCTTTGATTTGTCTTTTCCGTTCAGTAAAATTACTGATTAAGTAAATACATTATACTAAAATAAAGCAGATAGCATTGTGTGGATTCTGCCTGCAAATCCTGAGCGTTCCTGACTAAGAGATCAGATTGTATTCCTGATTTGCCTAGAAGTGCAAATGCGGTGTTTTTCACTTTTCTACAGGACATGTCCGTTTACTTGTATATTTGTATCGGTTTATGCTTTAGAGTTCGCTCTTTTGTCCATTGTGTAAAAAAGAAATCAAATTTATGATGCAAACCATTTTGAAATGTGCTCCGCACTTGTATTTTTAATATGTACTGTTCAGAGTTATTCGAAGGACTGAGAACTAATGGCTTCATTGACAAATTTCTGTGCATTTGTATTAAATAAATAATTACTTGTATATTGCATTCACCTGTTTAATCAATTATTTATTTCACTTTCTAATTTGTATTTTCTCTTAATAGATATTGGAAGGTTCAGAGATATTGGAAGGACTGAGAACTAATGGCTTCATTGACAAATTTCTGTGCATTTGTATTAAATAAATAATTACTTGTATATTGCATTCACCTGTTGAATCAATTATTTATTTCACTTTCTAATTTGTATTTTCTCTTACTATATATATATTTTAACTTTATCCGATTGCGCAGAAGAAATGCAAAAATAGATGCTAATCTATTTCATAATAAAATATATTGTTATTTTTTAAAAATACCACTTCTTATCTTAACAAGAAATACATTTGTGAAAGGAGCAAACTTAATATGTCTGGTTAACAAAAACACCCACACACACTTTTGGTTAAAAACATTTAGTTAAAATATATTTGAAAATGCCTAGTAATAATCAAATTTATACTTAAAATGTCTATATCAATTTTGATTTTATTGTGTGAATGTGTTTATAATTACAACTAGGTAATTTGTATGAATCTTCCTAGATGTCAACCTTAGTTGAGATTTTTTCCAATGTAAATTGTAAATTAATAGCTATGTAATTTTCGTAATTTGAATAAGAATTTATATAATTTTTTTTTGGTTTTAATACTTGTGGGAAAACATTATTTTATGCCAAGAATTTTTATTTAATACCGATATAGTTTTTACAATTTTCTTTTTATATCTTTATGTAAAATTGTTTCAAAGTTAAATTTACACAAAATTTTAATCAAAACTAACATTTAACTTTCTTGCAAGATAAACGGTAATTTTTCTAATACTCAATAAATGTATAAATACAATTTCATTTTGAAAAATGACACAATTACATTTCAATTTTGAATTTATTTCAAAATTGAAAATAAGCACTTAAAATAAGCATAAAACTAAATCTCAAATTTTCTAGTTTCTATCGAAATTAAAAATATCTTTTCAGCAACATAAATAAATGATACCTTTATACTTGGGGCTAGAAACTCTGGATGGGAATTGATTACCACAAAATCCCTTTTGATGAAAGGTATCTAGAAGTGGCACAAATGCAATTATTGACCCATAAAGCATTACTTAAAGTAATCATTTAGATAATACCAGCAAGACCATTGCCGTCTTTGTACAATTTTGGAACATTGAGTAATCTCTTGTAAACTTCTTTGAAATCAGAAATATCTTGAGCGTTTCTGACATCGTCATATGGAAGGGAATTGCGTTATTTTTTACTTCTTTCAAAGTGTAGTAATGCGATATATTGTTTTACAACAGTTATCTTCAAGCCTTTAAGATTCCTTTAGAAGGATATTCATGAAGACACAACACAAAGCCGTCAGTTTTAAGCTTGTTTCAATTTTGACGATTAAAAGTTTTGAAAATAAGTGGTTATTATATGTGAAAATAATAAGTGACATAAGCCGAATAATAATATTTTAAAATTTTTATTAACGCTTATTTTAGTTTTAAAATTAAAACAAGCATTCATATTTTTAAAGTGCATGCAATACTTTAAATTAAATATATTTTCCAATAGTTTGTAATTACTTCGCATTACGTTTCACAAAGATAATCTGTTTAATTTTTGTATGCAAAATTCTCTATATGTAGAGGTCACATATGGTACATAAGCAGATTTGTCTCTTAATTACATTTTGATAACTTTCTAGTTTAATTTTGAATCCGTTACAATCATTGCAATGATTCTGCAAGTTTATCTTGTAGCTTACATCATCTGTAATTACTTTGATCATAAGTTTTGCTTCATCTAGAATTAGATTAAAAAATCTCTTTTGCATTTTACTTATTTCTGATTAAATGTATTTGCAAGTTAAATTTTTTATAACAGGTACGTGTTAACGTGTTAACGGTTATTTTTATATTACAAAACTTTTGGGCACAAATTATTTATCACATTTCTTATTATACTCAACATTCCGCATACCTGTTATATATTTATCAGCACCTATTGTTTCATCCATAGCATTAATTAAAATTTCAATAGAGGCTCAAAATAATGAATATCCAATATATTTGGCCAGTACAATAAAAGTGGTTTTGAACTAATTGGAAATTTGTTTAAATTCGTTTTTCATTTTTATAAGCAATTTTTTAGAAAATAAATAAATGTAACTATTCTTTAATTTATGCGTCTTGTGTTTACTCAAATTCAGAAATAGAAACTTCAACAAAAAACAAAGTTCTCTTCTGTTGTGTTATGTATTTTTAATCATATAAATATGAATTTAACACATATTTTTCTTAAAACCAATCTAATTTTTTATTAATACATTATTTCTTTCCCAAATGATTAACATACTTTTATGGATAGTACATAAGCAATTACTGTTCTTATGAAGTTATAAGAATCTAGAAAGCAGAAATACATACAAAAAGTTGATTCTGAAATTTCATTTGTATAATTATAGTAAAATTTTTTTAAACTATTATTCAATTTAAAATATTGGTTTTATTTAGTAAGCACAAAGTAGGATGTTTTTTAATTAATATGTATACATTTAAGAATGTATGTAATCATTGAAAATCAAATATTCTGTGTGGTAAAGTCGAAATAATTTTTTTGAATCCAACTAATATAACTAAATATAACGTTTTTTTTGAATAATATAAATGGTGAGGAAAGTGAAATCATATGACTGTAAAATGAACTTTCATAATCCTAATAAAAATGTAACACAAAAAATGATATTTCTAATTTCCCTTCATAAGCTTTGCTCTGTAAAACAGCTTGAAAAAAGCTGGCATATTTAACTACTGAAGGTTTTCACTTATTTATATCTCATGCATGATTAATTTCTAACTAAACGTAATTCACTGATAGCTATGAAATGATTGGCTTAGTTAATTTACATTTAGCAATCATTTCCTACCCACGACGACTAAATAGACCTTGATCTATGACTTAAATTGGATTCAGAACCACTGTAAACATGTGATTTTGTGTTGGGAACGGATCCCAAGAAATTTTGAAACAAAGGTAGCAGCGCTAACTATTCAACTATAAGATCGACATCAGACTGGTGAAATATTTTAAGCTGTTAAAATAAGATCATCTTAAAATTATTTATGCCTTATTATCTTTAATTAATTTACTTTCAAGAACAGTACTTGAGGCATCTTCGTCGATAATGAGTTTTCACTACATTAATTGAAAAATATGCATCTTAGATTATTTTAATTTCTTTCAAAACTAAATATTTTAAATTTTCACATAATT
This sequence comes from Latrodectus elegans, assembly GCA_030067965.1. Classification (NCBI taxonomy): domain Eukaryota; kingdom Metazoa; phylum Arthropoda; class Arachnida; order Araneae; family Theridiidae; genus Latrodectus; species Latrodectus elegans. The sequence continues at coordinate 86,067,482 of CM057816.1, forward strand.
TTATAAACAGTTAAAATATATTTCAAAATTACAAATAAATTTAAATAATATTACATGTAAACTAATAATAATATTGCATGTAAGTTAATAATAATGTTACATATAATTTACATGCAATATTATTTAACTTTATTTGTAATTTTATAAAAACTGTTATAAACAGTTAACATACGTTTCAAAATTCCGAATGAAGTTAAATAATATTACATATTTAGTTTATTTAATCTATCTATCTATCAATATATATATATATATATATATGCATATATATATACATATATATACACATATATGTATATATATATGTATACATATATATATATATACATATATATATATATATATATATATATATATATATATATATATACATATGTATGCATATATATGTATACATATATATATATACACACACACACATATATATATATATATATATATATATATATATATATATATATATATGTATGTATGTAATAATTTTATATTTTATGTCAGAATAAAATCTACAAACTGATCTAATTACGTGTAAAAAGCATTATCTAATATAAAAAAGCATTATCAATATCTCTTCATTCCTTTTCTATTAGTGTCAATATTAAAAATATGAAGATTCATGAAATTTTGAAATATTTATCTTAGGATAAAACTTATTTGCAAATAATTCTTTTAATAAACATTATCAAGATATGTTATTTTTACATTTTTTGATATTTAATAGAAATAATTCCATAAAATTTTATTCAAAAATAAAAAAATAGACAATGGACAAACGAAAAAAAAGTTTTTTGAATTGATTTGAATCTTTTATAATATAAGATAGGACACCTGATTTGAAATTTTCATTTCACGATAAATGCGTAAAAAATTAAACGCGTTAAGTAAGAATTTAAATTTTTTAGAAGTAATGCATCACAATGAAGAAAACATTTTTGCGGACCGTTATAATATTAAAATTTTTAAAGAATTTTTTAAACTTAGCATTATAAAACATGTCATTTTATTACTTTTAAATCAAAAAATGTTTAAAAATTTCTATTCGCCAATTACGAGTATAGTTATTCAAAAAATAATATTAGTCGTTTTAATTGGATATATTTTTATTTGCTAAAACGTTGAATAAAAACACGTAACACAATCTGAATTTATTAAAAAGTTATTATATAAATAAAACGAATTATATTTTGAACATTAAAGATTTTAATTTTTCTTAGAATCTTCCGATTTGTGACTAAGATTAATCTTGATAACATTTGACCTAATATATTTTCTCAGTTGTTAATAAAAATGTTTTCCGTCATAAGAGATTTAATGAGTTAAAAAATCTCATATTTAATCAGTTTTCAGTAGATAAAATGTTTTAAAGCAATAAATGTTACAAAAAAGTATAAATAAGACATTCATTGATTCACACTTTTAGTTATTGAAATGAAGTTTATCATTTAGTTTTCTATGATGAGACATTTAAATTATTTTCACAAGACTGATGTGGATATAAAAGATTTCTTTTGTGGATATAAAAGATTTCCTTTATCAATTAATCTTCTGTAATGAGACATTTAAACTATACTTTCACAAGACTGTTGGGGATATAAAAGATTTCCTTTGTATGTTGTGTGATTTAGTTTTCAATAAATTTAAATTTCTGGAAACTAATAAATAATTATAATTCTGTAGCATATGATTTTGAAGGAAATATTTAATATTTTCGTGCTATGGGATATTATTGTTTATTTTCCAAAATAATGAAAACGGATAAAATGAGATCAAAATTGATTATGTACATCAAATTGAAATAGTATGTGGAGGTAATTAGAGTCGGGAACACATGGTGTGACAGAATAGAAAGCAATTAGAACGAGAGGATATGTTAATAAATATTTCTCTAATTGCATGGATGGAGATGCATGAGATTTACTTTTTAATCTAATGTTTTCTTTAAGTTAATTATGAGAAAATCACAGATCTTAAGGGAGTTTTTATTGTTTCTTAAGTTAATCAAAAAACTATTTAAGCTTCGTGACATTCTCTTTTTTTTCTAATGTTAATTATTAGAATATTATAAATCGTAAGTGAATATTTACATACTTGGTATGCTTTAATAATTTACAAAACATTTTGTTTCGTAAACCAAGCTAGAACAAATTGCTTAAAAATGTAATCGTTTTATGCACTTCTGAATAAGTATGAAACAATTTATAACTTTAAAATTTTTTTCTTCAAAATTACATTAATTTTTTCTGAAGTAATATATTATATTGTTAAAATTATATAAATAACATGATTCTTAATAAGGAGGAATCTACCTTTTTATACACGTTGTTGCTTATGACATTTAGACAAGCCAAGCTCGCTATGCCATTGGCTATGCGAACTTAAATCAGTAGAATGCGTTTTTCATTTTAACCAGAGCACCACGAAGGTGAAAATATGACTTTGCTCTAAGAATCCTCCGATAGATGGCACCATCAGGAGATCCTCTTACACAATTTTGATATTGAGCTAAAGGAAGAGGAAATTATTATGCAATTATAGTAGCGTTATATATTGAAACAATTCTTTATTTTCCCAAAAAAATTCCTTTTCCCATGTAAGACATCCACTAAACTTCAAATATTAGTTTGATTTTTCTTAGACCTCTTCTGCTCATAACTTAAACAATAAGAGAGCTTCGAACATAATTTATCCTTCTGTAATCTAAATGGAATATGATTTCAAATTTTTGACTGATCAAAGCACAAAAGCAATTGTCCACTTATAAATATAATATTAATATGATATAAAAAAGTGTTGGTTTAATTTTAACAAAGGGTCTAAATAAGTTAATTTTGAAATACAATTGTCGCAGTTTAAATTATACAACTAAATTAAACCACTTATTAAATTCATTAATCATCATGAATATATTTTCATAGCCAAAGCATTTTAATCTTTTAATGTATTGTGAAACATATGTAATTTTTTTTTATTTGATACACCATTGATTAAAGGAAAAATAGAAACATATTCTTACATATTTCTTTACATATTTTTCTTTCTTCGTTGATAGTGTAAATATTAATTAATAGTTTTATGGGTATGATTTCAGAATTCAAACAAACTAATATGAATATTTTTTATGATGTCTTAGAAATGCAAGTCAGTATTAAATTTGTCGAAACATTTTTTATGTTATTTGTCGAAACATTTTTTTTATTGTTTAAATTACTTCATTAGAAATAAATGTTCTTACTGTTCTTTTTCATTTATTTATTGGCTTAATTTAATAGTGTGATTTCCTTTTCTTGATTACTCTGGGAATGCATTCTATTTCCACTTGCTAACGGAGGAAAATAATTTCATTCTTCAGGTATCTGATTATTTGTAATCTTAATTAAAAGTGCAATCTAAGTAATGTTACAAGATGCGATCATCGATAAAGTAAAGGGATATTCTCTGCTACTCTTTATTTTCCTAATGAGAAACAGATAACAAAGGCAGTAAAATTATTGTGGGGAAATGTCACATGGTTGTGGAAGATCTGAGACTTATTTTCTGAGCGTAACTATGAGTTAACATAATACTAACAAAAACCAAGGTCATGGAGTAAAAAATGTGTCCTTGAAGATTTTATATGTTTGATGAAAATTAATCTCCTAAAAGCGCTTACAAAAACCTCTATAAAGCAGAGGCGTGTATGATTACGCTTTATGCCCTGCAATTTTATATTTTTCATCAAACAGAAAAATTGAAATTATAGATATCATCGGTTTATTGCCTATTTGTTAAAAATATAGACAACTTCTATCAAAATAACTGAGGCTTCCTTACCTTTAACTGGTAATTCACCTCTATTAAAATCTCAAGAGGAAGAAATTAGCAAAGTAATTCAAAGTTAAAACTGTAAACATAAAAATATATGTGGTTGTTACTTATGATAATAGCACAAGCAAAGCTTGCTATACCACTGGCTAAGCGAATTTAAGTCAGTAGGGTGGGTCTTTCGATTAATCAGAGCACTACGAAGGTGAAAATATGACTTTTCTCTAAACTCCTACGTTTGATGTCACCACCAGAGGATCCACTCCTTTTGATTTTGACATTAATTGGAAGGAGTAAAAAATTTTCTCCAGATCATTACATTCATTGTAACTGCTCAAGGATCAATTTAAGAGATAATATATTTATTAACCAGCAAAAAATATGAGCGAAAAATTACACCACTAGTTACAATTAATATAGGATATAAGCAAACATGAAAAGAAAATAAACTAATGCGCTGAAGTGGTTGCGCTGTGACACTATTGTTATATTGTAACCATTTTTTGATACAAAAATTTGATCCCAAACTTTATAAAATGAGAATGAAACATAAAAAAAAAATTATTAATATTTTTAGAGAATTTCATATATTGGATAATGCAAAAATGAAATAAAACATCAATAAATTATATAAGGAAGTGATGTTATATGAGACATTTGAAAACCAATTTTTGAAAAAAATATGTTACTTAAATATTTAATATTTATTTCTTATAAAGTATAACCCAAAATATTTGAAAATGTGTGTTGCAGCAGGAGTGATTTTTTTAAAATTTTGTTTGTGCCTTAGTTATTTTTTAATTTTTGATCATTTTTAATTTTTCCGTGCTCCTTTCATGTAAATTAATGGTTGTTGCCCTAAATTATTCATGCTATTAAAATGTATTTATAATGATAAATTCTCATGAAATATCTTATAATGAGAATTAAAAAAATCCGTATATACACTAAAATACTTTAAAATATTAAGTTTATAAATGAGTATGTTATTATGTATTTGAAGCTATTATTTTAGGATTTCTCTCATTTTTATAGAGTTTTCAAATTAATGAAAATTTATTGTTTTATTTGAATGGTTAAATTTAAATATTAGAATGTAGTTAACGTTACTCCTTTATCACTTGCTATAATGTCTGTAATAATTAATTAATTTATAATAATCAGCATTAAATAGTGAATAAAAAATAAAGATTATATAGTAATGTACATTTAATAATAAATTAAATATTAAATTGTAGCTACAAAATTTAACGATCACTTCGAGCTATAGCAAGAAATGCTGTAGACTATATAGTATTACTTGTTATAAGTAGACTATAAACATTTGGTGTGTTCATTATGTAGACGATAAACCTTATTTGGACTAGAAAATTTGAAAGTTTGATTTAAAAATTAACTAAATTTATTAATTTATTTTTTATATAGCTGATTAACTTGTATACAATTAAATTCAAAAATTGGATACAACATAGATGATTAAAATACAAAACTGTTTGTAAATGAAACATAAAATAAGTTATGAATAACTCTCCTTGATACAAATAAATTGTTAGCTTGTGAACTTTTTGATATATTAAAAAATATTTCTTATTTGTTGGGAAAAAGTAGAGAGACATTTATAGGTTTCGTGATACGTGTATTCATGAATAAATACATGTCGAAATAAAATGTGTCTGAGAAGAGGATGTGTTTCAAAATAACACTTAACATCTTGAAAGACTACAGAGAGAGAGCTAATTATAAGGATTTTGATATAAAAGAATGATTTCTATAAGATAAGCAAAAGGAAATTCCTTTAAAACATAAGTTTATTCAGTGGGAATATGATAATTAAAATGTATTCTTTATCATAGAATATATACTTTTGATGGTAACTGAAATTAGCTTAAAACTCGCAGTCCAACTACAATTAAGGAAAGCTTGAAAAACTGAAGTACTGTAAAATTAGAAGCATTTTAAGATCATCTTAGACTTTTTAGAAATCTAAAAAGGCAGTATTTAAATCGAAAGCTTATTCAAAGTAGAAAAAGCTGGAAAAATATAATTAATTTAATAACAATTTATACTGAACACCTTTTATTTTTTTTTTTCAAAATATAGTGCAAAATTAATGTTTAGGATTAATTTAATTTTCAAATCAAGGTTTTCAAAAGTCATTAAATATTCATATTTTCTTTGGAAAAATGGGAAGTTTAGAAGTAATTAAAAAAAGAACCTAGGCACTTAAGACTTACTTACACACTTAAGACCTAGGCATTAAGATAAATAAGTTCCTAATGAGCTCAAAATATATAAGCTTTAAATATTTGTATTGATATCAACTTTAAGTGGTTAAAGTGTAAAAAATGATATCTTGAATTTGATATATATATATATATATATATATATATATATCTGTGTGTGTGTCTTATAAATTATTTGCTTATTCTTAAAAGCTTTTTACGTTAGATTAATATTAAAAACAATCTATATAAATCATTTATTTAACATTTCAAGCCAGAATAATAATGTTCTTTCTAAATACTTCTATAGTTACGTGAGGATTTATTATAGTTACGTGAGGATTATAGTTACGTTAGGATATGTAAATATTATATTTCTGATCATAAAATATATTTCTGACTTTAATGTTCCTAAATAGAAATTTTAATAATTTAAAACATTTCCTGAACAGGATGTGAGGCCTATGAAAATATACTGAATAGTTTCAATTCTGTTTTCTCACATACATAAAGCCCAATTTCTATTTCCGATTTTTCCAAATGGTATAAAATTTCCGTTAAAATAATTTATTTAAATTTGATAGGAATATTTGGATTTTTCATGTATAAGTGTGTAAATAAATAAGAAAAAAACTTTTATATAAACCTCCTTATCTTAAAGAGATACGGGTACAATCGTTTTTTGGAACTATTTCTTCTGATTGAACAAAACTACGAGCATTGGTTATTATATACACGGAAGCATATCAATATAACATCGTCAGTGAAAAATGTACCTAAAGTGATACACTAAGATGTCAAGAATAACGCATAGTTTAAGGTACATGAGATGATGCATCCTTTCAAACTGCAGAGGTCTCTGTAAGATGCTAAGGATGGTATTTTTTCGCAAATGGTGTTCACACTTACTGATATGAACATCATCTCTCTCTCAAAAGTGTTCAAAACTGGTATATCCTTGATGACCATTTCAGTGGCTTTTATATCGGATACTAATGAGTTTGATGTTCTATAAAACAATGAATGAACTTCAATTGACTAGATATGGTAAAATAATTTAAGAAATGACATCAGGAATATTTGAATTAGTGCTTCTCAGCTAGTTAGCAAGGATATTTTAAATTTATTTATTATTTAAAATTGATTCATCTTCAACATGCTGATAAGAAATAAGATCATCTGAAGCTTGTTATTCTGCTTCCGTTTATTATATTAAAGTTGTAGAATTCTTGTTTAGAAGCTTCAAGTTAAGCGAACAGTTTCATGGTGCATTTGAGATCCCCATATTGTCACCTTATCTTGAATGAGATAAGACATTTTTGGTTATATGCAACTGCCACTTCTTAAATGCCCAAACGGCATTGTATGTATGTCTTAAATTCCTCACAAAGATCATAAGGACCAAAGTAACTTCACTTCAAAGCCAGTGCAAGATACCATTACAGGCAAATAACACACGATCTCATATTGTCTGCATGGCATATACTTTCCATGATACATAGAATATTCAGCTGCAGTCAATAAAATCACGGTCTCCATATCCTTCGTCTTGATCTTGATTCCAATCTGATTCGGATGTAGATTTCTATTTAATAGAATTCACATATCCTTGATTCAATCGAGTACGTTTCAAATATATACAACGAAAAGAGCTGTTTGAGACTTTGAAATATATATATATATAATATGAATGTATATATGGATGGATATATGTATATATATATGTATATAATGCATATATATTATAATTTTAAATTTAAACTTGTAGATTAAGAGCTCTTTGACAATGTAACTCATTTAATACAGTTCTAAATTTATGAATGTTACATCATTTTACCCCTATATTGAAGTCCAGAAACAGGTGACAGTGAATTCTTCAGACTTTTCTCATACGTTTAATAACCACATGGCGTACCATTTATAAACCCTCTTCAGTAAAGAAGACTGATATCTACTAATCACGGAATAAAATTCACACCTATATTAAAAGTGGACGCTTTAACTTTATTTCATCTTTTTCACTTTGAATGTATCTGTGTTCTGCACTCATTGCCTTAATACTCTGCTGCAGACTGCTTCTAAAATGAATTATTTTATTCAAAAATAATGTAATATGATATATATGTTTCTCATATTTTTTGAAAAAATATTTATGTTTAGTTGTATATAGTTTTGATGAAAAGAAATTAAATTTTTATGACAACAAAGTTTAGATTTTGTGATTTTATTAATATAATAACTAAATACTTTATTTTATATAAGCATACGATTGAAGAGGAATCTAAAGTTCAATAATAGAAATTTGAGTTAAAAATTGATAAATAGTGGTATTTAATATTTTAAAATACAGTTATTATTTTATCAGCGCATTTAAACTATCACTAAATTTTACTTTTTATCTTAAAAAGCCTGAAACCATAAGGCATTCATGCTAAGATATTAACTGGTTGCCATTTTATGGCAGCCATTAAAGTGAAATATTTTATAAAGGCTAAAAAATAAAATATTAACTTTAGAATCGTAAAAATGTATTGGTAAACGGAAGTTGGTAAACATATAAAATTTAAAAGGTGTATCACATTTCAAATGAATTGACCTTTTTCTATTTTATTTGTTAATAACAACGAAGAGAAATAATTCTATACACACACACACACACACACACACACACACACACACACACACACACACACACACACACACACACACACACACACACACACACACACACACACACACACACACACACACACACACACACGCACACACACACGCACACACACACACACACACACACACACACACACACACACACACACACACACACACACACACACACACACACACACACACACACACACACACACACACACACACACACACACACACACACATAGATTTGCCAAAAATATTCTTCAATCAAAAATAATCTCAGTGTCTTTATTTGACTGTAGCACCGTTTATTTAAGTACAAGTCGATATTGAAAGAAACCTTTTTTACATGTACGGCATCTTGTACTGATATAGTCTTTGAAGTTTAAGTGTGTCTTTAAGCAATACTAAAAAGGGAAACAATGTTGAATCTTTTTATTTGTAAAAAGTGGAAACGGTTAAAAATTTAAAGCTTATTTCTTGGAACTCTTTTTAAAGATTGAATTTTTTTAAAAAGTTGAAAATGTTTATTTTGATTTATGATATTTTCTCATTTAAGATTCTTTATTAATTTGAAGCTTTTCCAAAAAGTTACTGCAATACTTTATAGTTATACTTTCTATAGAAACCATAATTTTTAGAAATTTTTTAAACATTTTTAGGAGTTTTTTAGACTACTAAAAATATAAATTAAACCTTAAATACATTTACATATTGAATTGTAAAGCCGTGGTTGCCTAGTGGTTAAAGCACCGGTCTTCCGTCTGGAATGGTGGGGTTCGATTCCCAATGCCCCCAAATTCTTACCGAGTACAAGTATACACGTGATCGTTAAATCTGTAGAATCGAAAGTTCTGCTATTGGACGTTGAGCAGTTACTATAGGTGTAATGGTCTGGAGACAATTTCTTCAGATCAATGTCAAAATTGAGAGAGTTGATCCACTGGTGGTGCCATCTATCAGAGGAATTTAGAGCAAAGTCGTGCATTCACCTTCGTTGGAGAGCAAACGGTATGGTGATCTTGGCTACTCCAAGCGTCATGAATAACAACAAAAACATAATGAATTATTACAAAAGTCTGTTTGAAAATATTGATGTTATTAAAGTCTTTACGTATGAGTTAAAACATTAAGTTTTTCAATAATTAATCTAATATTCTACTGGTTTATTGTAAACAGGTTTAACTTTCATTTGTGTCATCTTAAAACACTTAAAAATTGTTTTTAAACTTTAGATATTTTTTACGAGTCAAATAGGGGTAATTTACATATCCCCGAAATTTCTCTGTATAAATGATTTCAATTTTTTCATTGATGGTTACGCTGGAACAAAATCAATTTCAGTACATTACTCTTAGTAAAATTATTCTCGTATCCAAAATAGTGGTCAGGGTAACAAACCACAGAATCCTAAATAGATAATCTTTCTTGAACTGAAAAAAATATATAGTTATATGCAATACATCTTTCTTTAGCAATATTCACATAAGATTTATTTTGATATAAATAACAAAAAAAAAGTTAAATTTTTAGCTAATTTTGTGAAGAAAATTCAATTCTGAATAATATTTTTATAAATGGATGTGTTAATTGTCTTTATGTGTTCTGGTTTGTCACCTATAATCGGATTTTATATGCACTGAGTAAACTATTTTAATAGTACTTTTTTGAAACTCTGTATATTACTCTAGAAAAATATGCATATAATTTAAATGTACTTTTAATGTTTTAATCAAAGTTCATTTTTCTTTTAATCATTTTATAGACATTCAGAAGGAATTGCAATAGAAAAGGCATTTTTAAAAATAAACTTAATAACTGAATAAAAAAATTTTATTAAATGCCGATTAAAAAGTTTTGAAAAATGTATATCTGTAATTATTACTATTATTGCTATTAGAGATTAAACTTGGTCTAATGCATACAATAAAATACAACATATATTTTATAGCTAAAAATTAATGCCGTTTTCTTTAATTTCAACTTAGAATATAACATAAAAATTTCTGAAATTGTAGATATATGTAATCATAAATAAAAATAATAATTTAAGCTGTAATAAATAAGACTTAATCTCTTCTCCTTCATCATTTTATATAAGTAAAATACCTCATGATTTATCCATTATTAAGTTGCTCTAATCAATTTTTCCACACAAATTTACCAATAAATTAAAATGATTTATTATTCATTGAATTGCTTAGGAGGTAATCGATTAAGCAACAAAAATATAAACCATGTAATGTCTTAATAATTGACAATAATATGATTCAGATATAAGATAGAATTTTGCTATTTAAATTAAGAACTATACAAGTCAAATATTAATGAGATATTATATTTCAAGGTAGAATTCATGAAAAGGATGTAAAGGCTGCAAAGTAAAGAATTGTGAAAAGGACTTAAATGTTCCCAGAAACATCTTTCTATCTTGAAAAATTAATTGCATTTAACTTATAAATATTTCCTGCACATATTCAATTCATACTAATATCACAGATTATAGTATAAGATTGCGTTACAAAAGAATATTATGTAACGATATTTTACATTTTGAGTTTCCGCTTAATGTACACCATATTTAAATAAGTAACAAATAATGTATTTCGTTTTGGACAGTTGTTATAAAAAAAGAGAAATTTATGAGATTGAAATCAAAATATTTCATAATTAATTATATTTTAATCTTTGCTGTTATATCGTTGTTGTAAGGACCAATACCATTTTGAAGAAAACTCCACTTACACTATTTGGAATTAATTAGATATTTTTAGACTTGTTATTTATTTAGCAATTAAAAATGAGCCTCGTAAGATCTTAATAGTTTTGACTAATTAAATTAGATTTTTAATACAATTAAGTTTCTATTCTCTGTTTTTATCACTTAATAATCATCTTACTTACAAAATGAAATTAAATAGAATTTACCCTCATAATATATCATGGATTTTTTTCCTTTTTTTTCATTTTTAACTGAAAATTATTTCAATTAGTATTTAATTGTTTTTAAAACATTATTTTTATTGCCTTTTTCTATTAGGTTAATTTGTACTTGTAACTTTTTTAAATTATAAAATAAGACCTTAATATTAAGTACACTAATTAAATCAAAAATGTATGTCAAGGTGTATTTAAAGGAATTTGTTATTTTGTAGTTTATCTATACATTTCAAGTTAAGCTAGTTAAAAGCCTTTCTGTGATCTCTCTTAATGTTTTTAATTAAATAGTACTCAGAGTATTTAAAACTTCAAATTTTAAATAGATTCTTAGTTTTGTATCTATGTGAATCCTTATACCTGATAATTCTTTGTATAAAATGTGTCAGTTAGTTAAAATAGTATCCAAATAACACTGTAACTTTTAATTTAACTATTGCAAGTAAATAAAAAATTGGAATGGAGGAGGTTTTAATATACACACATGTCCATAAATTGGTAGCACACAAAAATCGAAAGGGATAGGAAAAAATGCCAACTGCAGAAATAACATAATGATCGTCAGGAAATATATGAAAAAAAAAAAGACATACAATGACATCAAGTGTATGCCACAATGACGAAAGCATAAGAGAGGGGTATGCAAGGACCTAAGTCAAAGAAGGCAACTTGTTCACAACCGTTTCGTAAAATATTAAGGGCTGTGACAACATTGGAATGATACGGAGAACGCATGCAGATGTTTTTGAGGCAGCATTATCGGTCGCTTGGTATGCAGACATTTGCAGATGGTGGTAGATGAAGAACTCGTATCATCGCCCAAAGTATCATCTCTAGGAAACGATTCCAAGATGATGGAAATTTCTGTGGGTGTTAGAGTACAAGACACCTTTGAGATTGACAACGCCGAATGGTATTTAACATCAAAAGCACAGTAGCGGAATTGCAGGGTCAGATATTGTCAACCATGGGTATGACCACTTCAATGTGGAAAACGTGTACAGGTGTTTGGGATAGTATGATTTACATACTTGCATGTTGTGTTACGCTCACGGCAACTCAGTTCCTATTGCATGTTCTATAAGGCTGAAGTATAGAACATGCAATATGAACCTGGTGAGATGGTTTGTATTAATTTGCTATTCTCTTCGCAGGTTCATATGAAGAATGCTGGGTACCTAGTATCACCGAGACTACAACATTGAACGCCAACTAATGACGGTGCAAGAGTGCTTGTTTTGAGAGATATTATACTGGAATCCATTAGAGATCTTCACATTCAAATGGGAATCATGACAAACTAAATTTATCCGGGCATCATTCTGGGTCATGTTCGCTTGTTTAGTGGTGCCATGTGCGCTTATTTTTTGTTTACACATGTACGCTTAATTTGTGTCGGATAATAATGACACTGTTCGAATATCGTCAAAAACTGCCTTCAACCGGAGGTTATCACCAATATAGAATGGCCAGCATGGGGGAGATGCTTGGCCAACAGATTGTAGCCTCTAACATCTGTAGTGGAACTTCGGAAAGCAATGCTTGCCGATTGGACTATTCTTATCCCAAAGCAACACGATGTGATCCTCAGATTTCCTTAGCACTGTGCGAATAGTTTTGGAGGCATAAGATGTACTAATTATCATACAAAAAATGATCATTCCACATATTGTAGGGGTAATATGTGGCGCAAATGAACCAGGAAGCTATAATTGTTGTTTTTGTATGCTTATTATACATACACCATCTCTTTTATTCTTTCTCATTACGTTTATATACATGAGCCTTATGAACAAATTTCATATTTTTTGTTTTGGCAACCTTAATTGCCGGTTACTATAATAACCTTTTTCTGTAGACATGTGTATATATACATGTAAAATATAAATAAGTATATGAATCAGTAAAGAATATTTATATTAGTTTTAAAATGGGTTTTGAAAATTATTTTGAATGTACTATAACTACCCAAGAGATGGAAATACATGTATTCTATCACTTTGAATAATATATAGTACTATGCATTTTATATAAACTTTTATATAATTAAAAACATTTTAAAATATTCATACACTCTCTTCTATTAGTAATATTAACGTAAAACAAAATTAATTTTGGTATTGAGGTTTTAGAACTACTAGAAGGCTTAATTGAACATTGAATAAATGTTTCTGTATAAGCTCTCTTATCCAACATGTATTCGAATTAACATTTTTAATCTTAGAAGTTGTCTGGAACCATTATAATGAAAAGATGGGAAAGGTTTTATATAGCTTCTCCTGTTCTCCAAAAATATTTTCAAATAAGAATTCCCTCTGATAATTTTTTTTGGATCTGAGACCTCCACAACCACATTTCCAAGCAAAATGGATATGAAAGAAACTTTTCTGAGAAATTCTTAGTAATATATGTGATAACGAATAATGAACTTTAATGACTTAAAGTGGTTATAAAGCACGTTAAATATCCACCGAATAAGTTGCCTTGGAGGAGGTTTTTCTATAGTTAATTAGTGTTTATTTGCATGCTGCAAGTGAGAAAGTTCATAAAATATTCAAACACTCCTCACGACTGACCTGTATGAAGAAGTTGTATAATATATTAAGTTAATTTTGAAAACGTTAAATTTTTTATATTAAATTTAAAACTTTTATAGAGATTATTTAATGTGCAGTGTTCATTTCTGTCTTAAATGATTACTAATTGTAGTTTGAATATTTCAATATTATGTAAAGATCTATTATCTCGATTCCTATAATAATATTTTTTTAATAATAGTGGTCACTAGGTGACTAACTCTACCCACAACAAGGCTGTAAATTGTTATTCATTTGTCATTACCCAGTACACACCTGTGAACCAAGTCACGAAGGCGAATAACATTTTCAACTCCATACCAACAAAAAATCGTTTATAGAGTGGACCACATTCAAAGATCATCTCAGATGAAAGAACAGAAAAACACACAAAGAAAGTAACATCCATGCTAAATCCGGGATTCGAACCCATGAACCACATCTCAGAGTTCAGGAATGCTAACCACTCAGTCGTCAGTCTGCCCTATAATTATAATATGGGCTAAAATATTTTTATAATTTGAATTTTTTTTTATCTATAGAATTATTTAAAATGTGTTACATCCTCTACTAAAAATGTATAGTTCGAAATTTCATCTGATCAGAAATTTATTTCTCATTTGAATTTAAATAATTATATCAAGGCAATCGGTAAATAATAATCGAACTTAAAATTAATATGTTTATTGAATATGCTTATATACTATTGAATATGTTAAATAAAATATATAACATACTTATTGAATATGTTAAATAAATTCGATTAAAAACAAATAATAAAGGAATATCCAATGAAGTATGTACATCTTTTGAAAGTTAAGATACTTTGTATAAGTGAACATAATGGAAATTAAAATAAGAATAACTGAAGTTTATATTTAACATAAATGTGAGGAAAATAATTTTAACCATAAATTTGATAAGAATAATAAAACTCGATTTGGTTTCATAAAAATATAAAATGTAATTATCATATTAAATGAGAACGTAATAAGAAAAAATTAACATCTACATTATTATAAAGTTTATTTTTTTAAAATAATAACTCTAAGAGTGAAGGAAAAAAAAAAAGATTTCCTTAAAAATGTTAAGGAAATTTTAAAATATTCTTTCTCAGAAGCTTGTCTTTAACTGGAACAAAGTAAATTATACACTTCTAAACGTAGAACATTAAGTCCATATGCTCGAACACGGATATTAGAAGAGAAGTAAATTACAGCTCTTTCTCGGCAAAGTATATTATCCGAAATTGAAGCTTATCCAGTGTAAAGCTGCGTAACATTTACAAAGCTCGTGAAAAAGAATCTTGTTTTATTTTTTAAAGGCAAAATTACATTGCGATGAGGAAATTATTGCTGCAGTTTATATTATCTGATGGTTGTTCCCAGTTAATGAAGTAAAAGTTATAAATTTATCCATGTTTACAATTATTTATTGTCAGTTATTTAAAAAAATATTAAATTATAGCTAAACACGTGATTTCAATAATTACTACTATTCATTAAATTTTTTTCAACTAAATTTTTTTTATCAAAGGATTTATTAATTATAAAAATTTTCGGCATTGCAAAAGTTTCAAAACAAAAATTTACGAATTCAGTGAAATAACTATTAATAAAGTATTGTTTAAATTTTTGAAATATTTTACATTTTATATGAAGAATAGACTAAAATAATTTCAAATTTTACAATAATTTTTAATTGAACTTTAAGGGTTTAATGCATACCCAAATAAAATTATTTAGATTTTACAAAACAAAAATAAATAAATAAATAAAAAATAAAAAAAATTAAACACAAATTTGAGTATTAATTGCAATGAAACTAATTAATGTCATATGATTTGAATTATTCAAATATTTTGCATTTTATATGAAGAATAAACTAAAATCATTTAAAATCTTGCAATACTTTTCGTACACAGTTTGAATAATTTAATGGATTCACACTTGGGATTATTTACATTTTCTTATGTAAATATAAATATAATCTTATGTAAATCTTATGTACATCTTATGCAAATATAAATCTAAAAATAAGTATTAAATATACTTATTTCTGCTCTTAAAATATATTTTCCTTTAAAGATTATTTTACAATATTTTTTCTCTTTTAACTTAGTTGTTCTCCACAGCTAAATGCTTTCTGTTTTAAATTGCTTTCATATGTTCAATAAGCATTATACTAGAATTATAAGTATCTGAAGAATAGAAGTAAGATATAAGTCAGATAAATTTTTGAGTTTGTGAAATAAATATGTGTGTGTTAATTCTTATAGGTACAAAGCTCTTTCTAGTTACGTAAGACTCTTCTTTGTATTAATGTTTCTTTTATGTGTGTGTGTTTTACATAGAAGAAATTATTTTTCATTTCAATATATTCATTTATAAATAATTTATATTGTCGAATCAATCTACGCAAAAGTAAATCTGACAAATGCTAATTTTATACCGATGTTATATTTTCATAAAATAATTTTTTGTAAAATTATTAATTTGTTCTTAAAACTAGTGGTATTTACAATTTAAGTTTCAAGTTTTGAGTAAATCATTTTAATATTGGCAGAAAACATGAATAATAAAAATCTCCAGAAAATTTCTTATGAAAAAATTCAGATATGTTAAATTTTAAGAACTGAATTTGTGAAATTCCTATAAATATAAAACTGATCTTATTACATATATAAATACAAAACTTATATTAATAAATTTAAATTTTAATTTTCTATGCTATATTTATAATTATATTAAATTAAAAACGAATTGTATTGAAATATTTTTCTCCTGTATAACATAGTAATGGATTAAAATGCATTAATTTGAATTTGGTATAACATAAAACACTTTATAAAATTTATCTTTCTTATTTAACCTTTCTTATCACACTATTAAATTTTTTAACTTTTGTAAATTTATTAAAATTTTATACCGTGATGTATATAGCCTAAGAGTTGATTGTTATTATAAGGAACATGAATATTCATGACTACCTTACAAAAAATACTCTTCATTGTGATAATGAATATATTTACTTATCAAAATTTAAGAAACCCGGAAAACTCCAGACATTTACCCAGACAACTGTGCATACAAGAAGAAATAACTTAATATCTATCTTGAATTCTTCAAAATTAATTGTGATTGAATCCAAGATTTCCAATTCCAAAAAATACGCAATTTTGTCAATAAATCACTGATTTAATATTAAAAGAATTTTGGCGTATAGTTGTATCAAGAGAGGTTTTTAAGTATATAAATGTAGGTTTAATTTACATTAAACCTACATTTATATATTCGCGGGATTGTATACATTTTCAATAGTCACATCAATTGCCACAATAATGAAAGAATATGAATTAAAGAAACTAACAAAACTGAAAGAATTTATAAATACACAATTGTACGTATAATTCCTTTAAATGATAATACTATTATGCTAATTAATTTCCTTTTGGATAACTTTTATCTGTATATTGGAAACTATTATATATTTAAAACCGTTAAAAGTAAAATTGAGTTGGCTTTTGTGTTGTTAATAAAAACATTTCTCGATTATAAAACAGTAAAATAAAATCTAATGTTAAGTGGAATTTCAATAGGAAATGCTGGATCATTAACGATTAAGAAATATAAGTATAAATAAAAAAATATTTTATTTCAAAGGAACCTGATGAAGATTTCGAATAAAGGGATTAAAGAAGAATTTCCTACATTTAACGCGTGTTATATTTTTTTGATATAATCCCCATCAATCGGATTACTTTTAAAAACTTGTAAAATGCGCATATATAAATTGCAATTTTTGTTAATACACACAGTATATATATTATATAAAAAGGAAACATATATACCTTAAATATTTCTTGCAAGTAACTCATAGGGAGAGTAAAAAAATAAACTAAACACATACTATAGTTGCTGTTTTAAGTATTATATAACTTTTTTCATATACAAATTAATTTATATTTGTATAATTAATATTTACTAAGGTTACTCTTTCTTTTAAATATTAAAAAAATGATTAAAAGTTAGTCATGTGATGAATTTTTTATTGAAAATTATTACTTAATCCTTTCAAAGTAGTTAAATTTAATTTTCAAGTGGATATAACTAAAGGTGACACACACACATAAAATTATTTTAAATCTGTTTACCATACGAAAATCATTATTGATTTAGCCATTGTAATAGCTTATTATCGGAAAAACAATTATTGGTACAGTCTCAAACTATATTTTTTTCATTAATAAATTACAAATTACCTTATTTTATTTTTCCCTGTCATCATCATTTCTGAGGAAAATAATATTACAGGTATTGATAAATGATGAATATTTTCATTAATTTAAAACTTGAAACATTTTTATAATGAATGTTTCCTGAATTATAAAGACACAAATAAAATTAAGGAATATTTGGAATATGTATATGGAAAAATATTTAGTAAAATCTTCAGATGCTTACATGAATTAAAAATTTTGTTTATCAAGAATATATGACGATTGAAACATACATTCTTTTTATCTAGAAGCAAGTTGATAATTGTATTATAATAAAGATGATTGTGAAGAATGATGAATTTCATTCTAATGTTGACAATTTGTAGCTAAAAAATTCACAATTCTTGTTTAGTCAGAAAAATTTTAGTTGTGAGTAATTCCTGAACTGTGTTTCTTTTTAAGTGAGTAGCATAAATTTATATATAGAGATAACGCATTTAAAATTCATAGAAAATAATATAATGATTAATTTTAAAATTGAAATTATGTATATATATATAATATATATATATTATATACATATATTATACACATATATTATATATATATATATATATATATATATATTACACACACGCATCAATTAAAGTTCCCGTGTTCAATTCCAATCACTGCTGAGATTCCAATCACTGATAGATAGTTGTTGTTCTATTTCTTACATGCATATACATTAAGGTGTTGCTTAAATTTCTTAGATTGTTTTCTTTTATGCGTTTAAATACTGTCAATTATCTTTGAGAATTTATATCTGGGATATTAAGTAATTTATCAGTGCTGTATGTTAATCGTTGCGTCAAAGATATCCATCACGTATATCATGGATTGAGAAGATTTAACAAATCGAGAGACCCTTCTTGTTTTGCTTATGGAGTTTATGATTTGAATATCCAACCATAGTAAAATATTACTGTCCTATAAAGCATAATTTATCATTTATTACACTACAAAATTTACACATTATTGTTGTGGTGACCTCGGTAATTTTAGAAAACTCCGAGGAAAACCCGGATTCGTTATTTAAATAATTGAATGACAGAGATCAATTCAAAACAAAAATACAATAAAACTTAATAATTTATTTTAGCAAATTCATTACAAAGGTATTTACATTTAAAATTAAAACATTCTTGATTAAATAATTGAGAAGATTCTAACATTATTATTATTTTTATGACATTTACACAATAATCATAACGACCAGAGGGAAATGGAACGAGAGATCAGACTCACCCCTTTTAGAAGCAGCATTGTGGTGCTTGAGACTTCGCCGCTCTCCGGTGTCGATGATTCTTCTTTTTTATTCACTTCCCGTCCTCTACTCAGCATCTCAGTTTTGCATTTCCATTCACTGATATCTCCGCATCTTGCTTGCTGCTCAGTATACCTCTTTTCAGACTTTGTCACCTCTTCTTCATCTACTTGTCGGACATCTGCATTCCCATTCAGGACAGTCGAGGCAGGACTTCTCCAGGCCAGTGCAATCATATTCCGTTTACTCCTTTACATTGTCGGTCATCTCAGGGGCTTCTCTGCCTTGTGTGTCTGAGGGACTTCTGTGTGTGAGGACTTTTTCTGTCTCTGTGCCTGCCTGTCTTCCATTCTTAGATGCAGTTTTCAAATTCTCATCTTAGTTCCTCCTCTTTACACCATTGGTTTTCCAAAGTTCCATATAACGTCCTACAATAATATGGGATAGGTCAGAAATCTCTCCACCTTAATCCCGACTGGTCAGATTTACAAGCAAAACATATCATAAAACATAAACTTCCCTTGCCATTTTCTCATGATCATCCATCCCTTACAAAAGGAAGAATTTATTCTTTTATTGCACTTGGCTCCTTGTGCCAATTTTTAATGCATCTTTTCCTTTATACTATTACAGCTTAGTTTGAAAGGAAAAGAGGAAACTCTGAAATTTAAAGTGCAATAAATATATACATATCTATTTTCCCAGGGTTTGGTTATGTCGTTTTACACTACGACAATTATTTCCTTGAAACCCTGTTGGTTATTTGCATTTTTAAAAAAAGCCGAATTTCATTTACATCAAAGATATTCCTTAATTAGACAAATAACTAGACAATAATACTAGTTTTATATTACATTTTTACTTTTAATTTTCTTAAAAATTCGAATGCAATATACTTCGAAAAATTTTAACCATTCTAATGGCATGTTGGACACATGCAACAAAATTTTTATGCAAATGTGTTGGCAGAAACTAGTTTGTAAAATGAGACAGTGTTCAATTTTATTTATATAGTGCATATTTATTTTTTGTATTATGATGCCTAGAATTTAACGTATTTGAAATTATTTTGTTCATGAGCAAAAAATTGGTTTTTTCTTCAATGTTGAGAGAATTACAAATTATGATGCAAAATTCGTATATCTTCGCACTTTTTAAATATTAAGCTAATTTTTCTGTGTATAGTAAAAGACCTATGTGTACTCTTATCGCCTGTTCCTTTTTCATTGTAAAAATCGCTTACGTAAGGTTGATAAAAATTGCTGCATTAAGCAAAAAGCGTTTCATTCACAGCTGCGACCTTGTAGTTGGGTTTACAAAAACTATCAAATAGGGAGAAAGTATTCAATCAATAGCAGCTGATTTAAAAAAATGCAGTTTTAATGTGTCATATCTTTCAAGTAAAATGCATGAAAGCTTATCATTATCGTAAGACATTGTGCGGTAAACCTTTTATAAAATAGGGTATAGGATATTTTTATATAATATCGGGACAACTGTTACAAAAATTTATTAAACTCTTTCATTGATTTTTACATTACAAAATTCTTTAAAAATGCGATTTTTGATTGCGAACTAACTTCATAAATGTAATTTTTAAAAATTTTTTGATATAATTTTTCTGTTTATTTTAATACCGATGATTTGCATTTCCTTTCACAGAAACTATCGTTGGAATTGATAATATAATATTCTCACATGTTTGTTTCAATAATAATTTATGAAAATAATGATTTCCAAAGAGAAATTTTTTTAAATATTCAACAAATCCGTCATTATACATTATATTATGCTATTTTTTCTTATGCAAATTTTTATTGTTTAATAACTGATTTCAAATTAAAATTTTAATCTGATAGAACTTCTGTGAAAAAAACTATACGAATACAATAAATCAAATTAAAAGACAAATATAAAATAATTCTGCTCATTGAATGAAATTCTCAAATATATGATTATAAAACTACTATACAAATTTTAAACATTATCCGAATAGATTAGATTCAATTAAATTATCTTGCATTTTCCATTGTAAAAAGCTAATTTCAAAAAGATAAAATCCAATTATCGATTTTTATGATCGCTAAATCAATATATAAGCAATTTTATCTATGTACACTGTTGGATGGAAATAATGCAAAAGTATTTATTTAATATGAAAGCTTTGTAAATATTAACTTTTCTCTTCAATATCTTTCAAAACAAATTGAGTTACTTAAGTGACATTCTTATATTCACTGATTTAATTACCAGACATCTTCTAAAAATTCTAATGAGTTAATATTAATTAACCTTTATTAGTTTCTGCATGTATTTTAAACTTTTTATTAGCAAATGTTGTTTTTTTCAAATGATAATTTTTTTCTAGTTAATATTTAAAAATTATAATATCCCAATTTTTCAAAATTTTGTTCCTAGCTGTTTCAATAATCTTGTGAACTTTCAGTATTATGAATTTTCTTAAGATCTTTAAAAAGATTTTTTCATATCAATATCATTATACAAAAAAAGGTTTTTTAAAATACTGCAAGATTATTGTCAATGTGATCGCTTTTATTTTATAGAAAATTTATTTTTCATCACACAAAAATTATTTTTAATAAAAAAAATCGAAGAAATTTTCAGTAATTAAACATTTGAATAAATGTGAAATTTTTGTGCGTGATGATTTACAAAACAATGAATTTATTTTATTTTGAATAATTTTAATAATGTTTATCCCATAAAATAACTCTTATTTGTAAAATATTATTCTAAAAATATAACAAAATATAAATTTAGTAACTGTAAGTTCTTATGTTTTAATGTTTTTATAATGTGATTTTTTCCCAAGTATTCTATAAATTTACATTTTGGTTTTGCGGAGTAAGACAGAAATAACAAAGGTTATCTCTTATTAACAATAGGAAATATTTTAAAGGACTTTACTGTTATAGTATTTAAAAATATTTTGGTAAGGGAAGTCTCTTTTTAGATTTAAAATGAGATTGATTAGATTCAAAGATTTTTGGATTCAAATGAAATTCGGACATAAAAAAGAAATGAAATAGGAGATAAACAGAAATAAAATAGCAAAATTTTTTTTTATCCTACTCCTATTTTCTTCAGTCTCAAAAGTATTTTTCTCCTCATTTGAATAATTTTGGATGCTTTTATGTGCATTATTAGTGATTAAATTTCATAATTTCTGCAAAAATAAATTTTAATTTTTACATTGAAAAAAAATATAAACAACGAAAAAATAAAAGTATTTTGTATTTCTTAGAAATAATTTTCTTTTTACTTTTTTATAATTTTTCTTGACTAAAATATTCGGTTAGAAATTTTGTAAATGAAAAAAAAAAAAAAAAAAAAAAAAAAAAACTTTTTAAAATAAAATTTGAATATCTTTTTAAAATTTTATCTACAACAGATATTAAAAACTATGTCATATATATATATATATATATATATATATATATATATACAAAAATATAAATATTTATATATATATATATATATATATATATATATATATATAACTTTACTATAATATATAAACTTTATAGTATAGTTTATATATATATATATAAAGTTTTCTTATGATTCTATTTCTATACAAGTCTTCTACCTTAAAAATGTTTTATACAAATAGCAGAGGGGACGTAATAAATGCTGTCATAGAAAATATTTTGTTGCAAATAATGCAGAAAATCATGACAACAAATGCATAACAATTCATTACATATACAATAAATAGATTATACTCAATAAAAACTTCAAGATAAAAATTAATATTAATGATTTATACCTTGTAATATTTGAATTTTGAATATTTACCTCATCTAATTAGTTGCATTAACGTATGTTAAGATTCAAAGAATTCCTTACTCCTTATCTCAAATTTGGTATTAACAAGCTTTTATATTTCATTTTGAAGTAATCACCATGTTTCTGTCTTCTAGTTTTCCCCCAGAGTTTTGTTCAATCTTACTTTCGCATAATGCATTAACGCGAAAATGATAGTTTGTGTTATTTTTTTATTTGAAATTATATATTTTCGAAATTATTTTGGAAAATGAATCTCGCAAAACAAGCTTATTGCATGAATTGTCTTTGTGGCACAACAGATATTTATTATTTTCTGTGTGTTTCTTGGGAGCGTTTATTATTGTTTATCCTTCATTTGAAGGCACAACTTTGCATTACAAAATTCATATTTATAGCAAATGTTGCATTTTGTAGAAAACAAATGTCCTTGTATTAATAAAAGTAAAAGGGATTGAGTTATAAATGAATTATTTTATTATAATATTTTTATTTTAATACCTATTGAAAAATATAAACATCTATATTGCGTAATATATAAGAGAATATTTATTAAAAAATAAAAATAAATTTAAAACTCTCTGCGTCATATGAATATGAACAATAAAAAATTTATTTCAATTTCTTAAATTACACATTTTATTCCTTAATCTATTGAAATTAATGTTGATTAAATGTTTTTAAAATACCTTTCAAATTTTAGAGATTTAAATATTTTTTTAACAAAACGTTGCTTGAAATAAGCAATTCAATCAAACAAGATATGAATTTACTTTCTTTTGTTCCTAAATTTTAACTAAACCTAAACGATTAAAATTAATTTTTCAAAATATCGCAATGAATTTAATATAATCAGAGAATCAAATATTTTTTCTCTCAATTAAGTTTTACAAAAAATTATTTAAGATTGTGAAAGAGTTAAGCAAATGTGATACTCATTGAGTACTGAAAATTTTGAATTTTTTTTAAATATAAGATTTTCACATAATGCTTTTTAAATCAATCTAACATGAATATTAAAACACACAATAATTATCTTAATCAGTATATGAATTATATCATGAAAAATTGTTTAGACATAATAAATGTTATTGTTTATCAAATATTAAACTTAAAAGTTTGTAATAAATTTAAATTGATATATTCGAGATATTTTTACACATGAAATTCTCACTTTTCCATAAAATTAAGTTTAAAAAGACAAAATAATAATCAAAATATTAAAGTGGTATTTTTAGAAATCAATGCTGTTTTCTATTTTGTAATATTCATTACAATTTATAAGTAATTGAAAAAATACATTAATGATAATAAATCGAATTTATAATTTGTTTATTCAAACTGTGTGTGTGTGTTGAGGTATTTGATTTAACTCTGCAAATCATGTGATTAATTTATGATTTCAATAATTGCCACACACACACACACACACACACACACACACACACACACACACACACACACACACACACACACACACACACACACACACACACACACACACACACACACACACACACACACACACACACACACACACACACACACACACACACACACACACACACACACACACACACACACACACACACACACACACACACACACACACACACACACACACACACACACACACACACACACACACACACACACACACACACACACACACACACACACACACACACACACACACACACACACACACACACACACACACACACACACACACACACACACACACACACACACACACACACACACACACACACACACACACACACACACACACACACACACACACACACACACACACACACACACACACACACACACACACACACACACACACACACACACACACACACACACACACACACACACACACACACACACACACACACACACACACACACACACACACACACACACACACACACACACACACACACACACACACACACACACACACACACACACACACACACACACACACTCACACACACACACACACACACACACACACACACACACACACACACACACACACACAGTTTTTAAGAAGTGGTTAAATTGAGATATATTCAGTTCAGTTCGAAAGCACTGTTCAAATCACGGGTTTAGATGTTTTTGATACGATTACGTTAGATGTGATTCGTTAGATTTGATACTTTAGATGTTTTCGAAGCTGTCAGCTTCGAGACAAAAAGTTGTATAAAAATATTTCAACATCCACTGCATGTTATTACTTTGCTTGTGATTTTTTGAAGATGGTTAGAATAAATTTAAAATTAATATAAAGATTTATTCATCATCATGAGAAAAGAAACTGGAAAACATGTCAAACAACACATCCAGAGTTATTGTTGGGAGATTATATATAAACACAACAAACATCTTTCATAATTCAAAACGGTTGGTTTCGAACCTGTAACCTTCCCTTTCGAAACTTTCTGCGCAAGTCGAAGCCATGGTTGCTTTCAGACAATAGGGTCATTTAAGTTACTCTCAAATCAAATTATATAATTCAGTTAATTTAATTTTTGTAATAATAGAGGAACCATACTGATAAACAAAATCATTTTAATAACTCTGTTTAGTATCCATTTCTCATTATTAATACTATTTATGAAATACTTTCTAATAAAGAGAAACGTATATTTCAGCTATTTATTTGCTTTGTAAAAATTTTTATTCTCATAAAATGAACTTAAAATCATTTTCCGTAACATGCAAATTTCAGAAATACAAAATTTAGAAAATTTAAGAAAATTTTAGAAATATTTTATTAGAATAAATAATATTCAAATAGCAGGTGAATGTACTAAGATTTAAAGTACTTTCTGTTAAAACTTTGTCGGAACAATGTAATATTCAATAAAAGGGAACTAATTCATTTAAAACAAAAGTGAATAAAACATTCTAATGTTCAATAAAAATCAATATTATACCGGGAAATTGTCTCAAAATTAAGACATTTTTAGGACGCATAAAGACAAATATTTACATATATATCAGAGTCATTTATTGAAGTTTCCAAATAAATTCAATGAATATTAATGTTTCTAAAATTAAAGTAAAAGAAATATGTGAAAGAAATTTCTTATATACTGATATTTTTTTACTTTTGCTAACACTGCGATTATAAAACTGCAAGTGTATGTAAATGTTGCATAATATTTCATGACATATGCAGCATTTCATTACTATCATCAAAAATTTTTTTAACAATGTAATTGATATTGTATCATTATTAATTTAATGCAATTAATAAAAATAATACAATAAATTTACAATGATGCTCTATATTATCTTGTGGATTTTTCTAATTCTGTATAGTTGAAAAGAGGCTCAAATTTTATAGAACGAATATGATAGAGAAAATACAAAAAGTTTATTTTTAAGAATTAAAAGTTCTTTTTTTTATCCTTTAGTATAGTAATAATTACGTTTTTTATAATGCATTTGTTAAAAATTGTTTTTATGTTTTACGGAAAATAATCAGTGATATCATGTGTAAAATTTTGACTTTGCAACTTCCGGTTTGGTGATTATATTTGGGCATTAGATTTGTTTTAAGGTGACTTTTGCATACAAATTTTACGTTTTGAGTATTTTTAGAAATTTATGGTCTAGGTTAACTTACGGTGAGTTTACAATCACACATGGCATGAGAGAAGAAATGAAGTTCTGCGGCTACAAAACTTATTGCCATTTATAAAAATTTTAAGCAAAATTGTCATGGAAGGTTTAACGAAAAGAGTATTTTATTTCTTTCACATTTCTATATTACATAATTTATGTATCAAACAAAATGTTACAGTTTTGTAGTATAGTTTTAAATCTTTTTTGTAACAAAATTATTCCGTTTTTGATATTGCTTACTGCATAATAAAGAGTCAAACAACTTACCACAATACAGAATTTTGAATGAATAATTAATACTTGTGATATTCATTTTTACAAAAGTAAAATTAATTGGAATTTTAAGAACATTTTATTTATATGTTTAAAATGTACATTTTTTTTCCAAATACGCATGAGCTGTTTTGAATAAATATTCCAAACTTTTCTTGATTAAATGAACAAAATTGTCTTGTGTCTTTCCTTAAAGTATTCATTGTTTAAACGATAATAATTTGTTTTGTAATTCTAATAAATTTATACTATTATAAAAATATTAAAAGCCGGATAATATTGAAGTTATAGACTCATTAAAAACTTTTTTCCTTCATGGAGAAAAAGTTAATTTGTTCTGCGATTAAAAACAATGTCTTTTCTTGAGATAAACTGATAAGCTTTTCATAAATTGTGTCAACTTTTAATCCTTATTTGTGGAAAACTTTCTTTTATATTTTGTCATACTTTCAGCACAATTGTAATTTTTAATAAAGAAAACATTTTTGTACATTTTTTATTGATTATCTTTTGTGATAAACAATTGAAAAAAAGTTTTTACCTGTGGCTAAACTTACGTCAAATGTTTTAAAAGATATTAAAAGAAATTTCCTAAGTTTTGAATTTAATTTTCAAGTATAGAAGAAAGCTTTTTTTAAAAAAAATTTCAATCTATAAAAATGAAATTAAAAAGTACTTATTAAGTATTTTTTTAGTCAATTATAATAACTAATAAATTTCGAGTCAATGATAATTTAATATTCGATCATTTGATTGAATCCTATTATACGGAAATATAATTTAAGCACTAAGAATTTATTTTGTGGGTTTCATATCCCTTTACATTTATTATCAATTGGCATGTTGCGTGAATTATGCATAAGTAGGCATATTTTTATTTTAATAAATCATTCGTTAGTCCTAACACATTTGTATCACATATCTCATTACAGCAGTTTTTCCTTCAATAAATTCAAAATATAAAGTGATTTTATAACAGGAGCGCATATATATATATATATATAAATAAATAAATAAATAAATAAATAAATATATATATATATATATATATATATATATATATATATATATATATATATATATACCATTACAACATTCAACTTCAAATTATCCTAAAGTTCCAATTTCATTAGAATATAACTGTTTATTGTTAAAAGTATTACTTAAAATTAATAATTCTTTTCTGTCACTTCTGTTTATCCATTTTTTTCTTTCAAGTGTTATAAAAAATAGTTGACTTATTTTCTTCTGATGTTATTGTACAGCTGTGTTGTGTTTCAAATGCTAATTTAACATTTGCATTTCTAACGAACAAACGCATATTCACTACATAAAAACCCATAAGCATCATGACATATTTCATATCATATTCAGATGCGGGTCTTATAAAACAAATGATATAAGTATAAAATATTTCATTTTCGACCATATTTAAAAATTAGCTTTAATAAAGACACACTTGAAAGGAAATATGACATTTCTGTTGTAAGGTATTATTGTGTTTCTTTTTTTTCACTTTATCCATATTACATTTCCTGAGGCAATACACCAATTAAAAGGGATTTTTATGGTTACTTATATTTTATTTGGATGTAATTTAAGATTTATGAATTCATTTTACTTTTATTCTAGAAATGTTGTAAAGCTTGATTAAATTGAAAGAAAACACATTTTATAACGCAAATCCTACAATTCTGTAATGGTATCTAATTTATTTGTCTTATATCTTATTACAGCTATTGAATATTTTTTTGACAAATTAAAATAAATTATTTTCATCCAATTTTAAATGTGCTGATTGCACATTTGTGTTTGACATAAAAGAAAGAGTAATACCATTTCAAATGTTCAATGCATTTATATTTTAAAATTAACCGTCTGCAACATATTTTTAATAACTTCAGAAGTTCAAAAGTATGGAACACTAATATAACTGCTTATTTAAAATGCTAATAATAAGGAAAAACAAATGCATGTACAGAAAATAATTTATTTTTTTAGTACTTACAATAGCTGAACTGATTTTAATTACATTGCTTATTAGTTTTTATTCTTTATAAAAATGAAACATTTTATTAGTTATTAAATGATGACAGAGATTTCTAGGAAACAAGAAATCGCAATAACAAACATTTCAGTTTCAGTCTAACATGTTTTTAAGTATTAGGTATTTTGTATCAGAAATATTTGTAAAGAATTTGTGACGATTTGTATATAAAATTTAAAATGCTTTTTATATTTCTATTGTTTTGGGGCTAGTATTTAAGTTATATATTATAAAAATATTGAAAATGTTACATAATAATAATCAAAGTATATATTTTTGTTATTTTAAATTTGTGTCAAAGTAAATATTCTTTATTTCTTTGATACACTGCTAGTCACCGTAAATGCAATTCCCTAAAAAAAGCATGCAAATAACATGAAATTTATAACATGCATTTGCAGAGGTGAGATATCCATTTGATTAGAATTTCTGTGCAGACGCACATCAGGCGTGCCTGTGGCGCATCTTCAAAACACTGTTTAAGGCTTGGAGTATTCGACGATTTTAATAGTGTTTTCCTTGCAGTTTAATAAATAAAACTATAAATTTTGCCTCGTAGAAAACAGTGATCATTTTTATGGTCACGTATGCGAGTTCGACAGAGGAAGCATAGAAGCATATCGAGATTGTGGATTATCTTTCAGGAAAATCGGCAGTCGTTTTCGACGAAACCAAACAACTCTATTGCGGATATGTGATTGTTGAATGCAGGACGGTACAACGGTTCACCGTGTTCGATTGTATTCACCTCAGTGCACCATTTCGCGTGATAACAGGTAAATTTTGTGCATGGCAGGAATGGATCGCGCAGTCGCATCACGAACCATAGCACAGCACATTCAGTCAGTAACGCATCATCCATTGTCTGCACGTACTATTTGACGCCGTTTACAGCAGAGTGGTCAGTCCGCAAGACGTCCATTGCTTCGTCTACCCTTGACACAGAAACGCAGACATCTCCGCCGCCAGTGGTGAGATGAAAGAAGTATATGGAGGAGAAGAATGGAATGAATTATTTTTTACTGATGAGTTCCGCTTCTGTCTGCAGCATTACGATGGCCGCATTCGAGTCTGGAGACACCGTGGAGGGAAGATGCTAAACAGCTGCGTTATGCTCCACCACACTGGTTCTGCATCAGTTATTATGGTATGAGGCGGTATTGGATTTCACTCACGCACTTCTCTAGTACGCATTGACGGTGCTTTAAGCAGACAGCGCTAATATCCAAGGTGTTTGAACCTGTTGTCCCCCTTACATTCAGGGCTTGCACACAGCCATATTTCAACGGAAAATTGCGCCACCACCCGTGGCACGCACTAACCAAAAGTTTTTCATCAATCAATAGATTGCATTTCTTCCCTGGAAGACTCGCTCACCGGATCCTTCACCGATAGAAAACATGTCGTCCATGGTTGCTCAACGATTGACCTAGATTACATCCCCAGCTTCCATACTAGATCAACTTTGATATTGTGTGAACGCTGCTTGGCCTGCTGTATCCCAAGAACACATCCAAAGTTTCTCTCAATCAATGGCGAGGTGTGTGACATTGGTGATCTCCAGCAATAGCGGCTGCTCTGGCTATTTATTTTGGTAGGAACTAAACTCCACAGAAGTGTATAAATATAATCATTTGATACTTGGTCAACATGTTATCTACAAAACAAATTTCGTTGTGACATCTATTGTCTTTTTTAATGTGGCAATTTGGGTGGCCAGCAGTGCATATATTTTATAAACATATTTTGACCAGTTTCCTATTCATTATTTCTAGGAAGCCTGTGTTTTCTTTTTGTGGGTTAAGAAATACATGTGAAATCTTAAAGTGTCTTTTAAGTCAAAGGAAGAATATGCAATAGATAATGGAAGCATGTGTATTCGATAATTGCTGTTATCTGTTTCCAAAGCGTTGATCTCTTTGTTGGGATGATATTAAATTAGAAAGAGACATTTAACGCAACCACAGATGATACTTACACCTTTGTAACCATAAACGAGTGATTTAATATATAATATTGGAAATTACATACTTATGCCAAAAAATTGCCAGAAAATACATCAGAACTCTAGTAATTTATATATTCTTAATTTTTTATTAATTAAGAAAGTTTTTTAATAGATAATTAGATTTGGAAGAGATATATTTCTGCATAAAAGTGCTGCATATTAGTTACAATCTGAAGAAATGGCTCACTCTAATTTTTATATTTATTTATCTATGAAGAAATTTTAATTATTTATTTAAAAGTTATGTAATTTAAATTATTTGATTGCATTTATAAATATACTTAAAAGCTTGGCAGTTTAAAATTTTAAATGCGTTTTACCCCTAGTTTAAAATTGTGAAACTTTACTTCTCGTTAAAGTAAGTCAACGCATATAAATATATTTATTGCGAAATATTTACATTAAGATTTGTTTTTACAGATGCTTAAAAACAATCCGAAATATAAATAATAATATTAATAATAATAAGAAGAAAAACAAGAAAACTTCTTAATAATAAAAAATTATTCTTAATAATAATACCGATAATTTTCATAATAATTTATACACGCAAAAATCAGATACATATTTTTGGGATTTTGAAAACTATCAAATTTTAAAATATAGAAAACTTTCTCTAATAAAGAATTAAATTTCTACAAAAGTCAATTTTTACTAGTAAATTTTTAAATTACATATTCTTTCAAGTATTTTGAGTTCATTTTATTGAAGCTTCTGAAAATTGTGATCAAATTTATGCACATTGTAATTTTATACTAAAAAATCAGATTTGTAATTGCTCATTTCTTGACATTATAGAATTTTATAGAGATCTTTTATTAAAATTCCTATTTGAAAATGCATATACTACATTAAACTAAATATGTATTTCTTAAGTAAAATCTATATTGGATTATATTTAAATTTTATTGTTTTATTGTAACTGGATTGTTGAAATTCAGTATGGGGATTTAATGAAAATGATAAAAATAAATTTTGTAAAAGAAAGAAGAATTTGAGTAATCTTTATCTCTATATCATTTTAATAACGAATACACAAAAGCAGGGATTTTTATTAATTACTCTACATCCATGAGTTTAAGATGGAGAAGACTAGGAAACACTCTTTTAAGGTTTAAGCTTTCACAATCTTTATATTAATTTTTTGTAATGTTAACTGACATAAATTAACAGGTCTGCTGTGAATATGCCCCACCTTTACATAAATTAAACTTGGTTGAACAGTTGAAATCTTTTACATTGAAATTTAAATGAATACTAATTTAGAGTAGAACGAAATAATACTTATTTATAAGGAGTTGGATCCAAAGTAATGAATCTTGTCACAGTTACAGATAAAAACTTTTTAAAATGTTTCAAAATTATTTGTTGAAAAGGAAAGAACAATATTCTTTTTACTAATCAGTCAGCACAGTTTTATTTACATAAAATTTAAAAGAATCTTATATATAGTTGAAGTACCAATAAAAGGAAAGAAAATTTTAGATTGTGTTCTTTATATATATATATATATATATATATATATATATATATATATATATATATATATATATATATATATATATATATATATATATATATATATATATATATATATATATATATATATATGTGTGTGTATGTGTGTGTGTGTATGTGTGTGTGTATGTGTGTATGTGTGTGAGTGTATGTGTGTATGTGTGTGTGTGTATGTGTGTGTGTGTGTATGTGTGTGTGTGTGTGTATGTGTGTATGTGTGTGTGTGTGTGTGTATGTGTGTGTGTGTTTGTACAAGGTGATTCAAAACGTATCATACAAACTTCGTGGAGAGGTAGGGAATACGTCCGGAGGTCTATTTCACAAAGGAAAGTATGTCCTTTGCCGGTAACGGATTAGATGTTTCCGGTCGTCCAATCGGTACGGTAACAAGTAAGGTCACAGAAAATAGTCACCAATGATTCCCGCTCACACATGTATGGCAAAAACGATGTTATGCAGTGTGACTTATGGTACAATGCGGGTTGCGTATGCCCAG
This sequence comes from Latrodectus elegans, assembly GCA_030067965.1. Classification (NCBI taxonomy): domain Eukaryota; kingdom Metazoa; phylum Arthropoda; class Arachnida; order Araneae; family Theridiidae; genus Latrodectus; species Latrodectus elegans. Next base: position 86,100,992 of record CM057816.1, read on the forward strand.
ACATGTCAATTTTGTGTATTGAATACACCTTCACGAGTGTATGAAGTGTCATCTGTAAAAATGACATACACGGCACCTTTCTGCATGAACCATTGGGCAATTTTCACATGATGGGATAATCGTCGGGTTGTAGAAACTGCAACCTTTGCATATGGTAATGATGCACACGTTCCTCATGTAGTATTCGCCACACTGATGATCGAGAAACCCAAAGCTGGTGAGAAATATCTCGTGTGCTGGGTATTTGGATTATCTTCGATGGACTGTAGAACTTGTTCTGCAATGTTGACAGTCCGCGTCAGTCTTCTCTCCGTATCCCGCATGTTTCTGTGCAGTGAACCACGTTCGCACAAATTACGATGCACGCTTGCAAACATTTCATGTTGCTATATTCTTCTGTTCGGGTATTGCTCTTAGTATACTTGCCTAGCTCAGCGGCCGCTTTCGTCAGCTGTCCCATATGCGAGATGCATTTCGACTAGCTCTTGATATGTGAAACGATTCATCTTAATACTTGCAAGTCAGATTGCACACTGATGACAATGTGAGTGGTCGAGCAGGCTGGTTGTCTACACACAGTGCCCTCTACATTCTCATGCGTACTTTTGCTCACATACTTTCCAATGGGAAATAGGATTCCTGATGTATTCGCTTTCTCTACAAGAAATTTGTACGATAAGTTTTGAATTTAACATATTTAATGTATATATATATATATATATGTTTAATAATTTATCATTAACTACACCTAGACACATGATTTTTGTCAAAAATATTTCTGAAAATGAAGAATTTTATATAGTAGATAGGGGTAATAAAAATTTGTATAAACTGGCAGAGAAGGACTGGCAAACTTTTGTTCTGAAGAGTGTTAATGACTTGAGGCTAATCCAAAACCAATAATTTAATGGGTTTTTACTTACCTATTTATATCTTTTACTATCTTAGTATGATTTCTATTATGTATTAAAAGTCCTCTCCAGAAGCAATTCCGTAATGAATAGTTAGAAAGCTTTGAAAGAATCCCCAGGCTTAGCTTATGCACAAGACGACATTATAATTTTTGTTTCCTCCGTAGGCATGAAAAAGACAACGACTTAATTATATGATATTTCTCACTGCAGTAAATACATTGTGTATATCTAATTTTTATATGCTATTTGCAAATGAGTTTTAGACATTCTTCGTGTAAATAGTCGTTGTTATTTACTGTATGAAGATATTTTTTAAGGAGATTGTTTCAACAAAAGGTATTTCGATATTCAAAAATAAGAGTGACAGGTCACATTTTTCAAGACGTTTGATATAAAGGGGAGTAGAAACAAGCAAATATCTGTAACACCGGGTAATCTCAAGAATATTGTGGAAATTTGCTGAATAATTGGATGAAAATATTTGCATGAGATGTTTCTATTGTACTTTGCGCTTATTTATTAATAATATTTTAGTTGTTATTTCTTGGAATTAAAATTCACAAAGGATATGTTCAACACTATAATTGAAAAAAGGGATATATATATATATATATATATATATATATATATATATATATATATATATATATATATATATATATATATATATATATAAGAATTAACAAATAAGTGATGCAAACATTAAACGTAGACATAAATTTGTTCGTGTGTGTTATAGATGTGCGTGCGTGCGTGCATATAAGTTTTATAATACATTAATAATATCCAAAATTCAAAGTTGAAAGCAAATCATAAATTTCGGTTTTGCCTGTTTTGGACTTGTGCTTTCATTTGGATTAAATTTAACTGAAATAAATTTTAAAATTTTATGTTTCAGATTAGTTTAATAAATGTGTGTGTGTGTTTCGAAGACAGGAATTGATTTATATTTTGATTAATTTAACTTTTATTAAATGCAAAATTGCATTTTTTCTACTTTAATTAAAATCAATTAGATTAAAATTTATTAGCTTTATGAGAAATATTATGATTGTTAGTGTATTTTTCTAATGTAATTCAAGCAACTAATGTAGCTGTTACTTTGATTACAATCTAGTTAGATAATTAGGGTTTTTTTTATCTTACTAATATAACAAAAATATAATATTTTCATATTTGTGTAAAGACTAATCATAAATACCTAGGAATTTTCTAATTTACTAATAATCTAATAACATACGCATATAAATATATTTATCTAATTGATGAAATATAATTTATGAAGGTATGTTTCTCAACTTTGGATTTGTTTCATGTTAAAATTTATAATATGGATTGTTCTATTATAATAAAAGACGCTATTTTTATATATCGTGCTGTTTGTATATATATAAAGTTCATAATAATATTTTGAAAATTGTTCACTTGACTAAAAAAACAATGGTGTAGTAGAATATCCATATTTTATAAATTTAAAATTGGTAAATATAATAAATGACACATTATATTGAAAATTATGTAGAATTTATTTTAATATTCAACATATATAAACAGCTACTCATAAGAAAAAATGGTTTTAAGTATTCTACATAAGTAAGCATCAACCACCTAAATAGTCTATGAAATGAATTTTAATATAATAATTGAATAAAAAGTTTGGAGGTTTTAATAAATGTATTATGCAATAATACACTCGCTTTTGTGATATGATTAAATGTTTTAATACAGCAAAAGGTGGAATTGATTACTTTTATTTAGAAGAAAATACACTAAAGACTGTAATAATTTTGGCAAAGGTGACATACTTCTATGCTCTTGTGACAAGAAAGTAACACTGTAACATTTTTTTAACAGAATGTATAATTACAATCAAATATCATATTAGATACCTTACCTAACTAATATTTATCCAGCATCTCAAATTTTATGCCAGTCACAGACATCGAATTTGCATAAATTGTCAAAGTCCTGATGTTTATGGACTTAAAAGTGTTTGCTACAACCTAACCACCAGTAATAAAATTTTGACAGCTTACATTAAAACTGACATAAAAGATCTTAGATACCCCTATATTTTATACATACTCTTTTGAAATTACATTTATTGCATCCCATTGACTTAGAAAGGAATGTGAGTCTGAGAATGGGAGAGTAAAAAAGGAACAAAAACGGCATTAATGACAACAAGGGACTAACGTATACCACTGTCTTTACAGTCAAGTGAGGGTGGTTGACATATTAATGTTGCCACACTCACATTAATATGTTATTAATTAATGACATATAATTAATGCTTGCTAATTTTAGATACATTCCAAGCGCATCCCTTCTCAGTCCATTGCATATGAGTCACACATAGAATGTGTGATTGTTACCATGAAAGTTAATTTACATAACCTTGAAAATAAAAAATAGTATAATACCATCAGACATTACTAGCTTGTTCCAGTGTTTTATTTCTCCTCCAGGAAATTTCAAAATAAGACTTATTTTATATACTCCAGCTGTAAATAATTAAGAAAATGCTCTTCGCTTTCTCAAAGTTTTGAATCTGTAACCTTCCAGCTAAGAACAGTAATTTTTTGATAGAATTACCAAAAACTGTTCGAAAATTATTACTGGCACGCAATGTGTAAAGCTGGTCACTGTCTCAAGTACTGAACGGACCTGAAGTGTAACCAACTTGTCGAATACTAACATTTTCTTAATTTAATGCCTAGAAATTAAATTCAAATTTCAAATGTGAAGACTAACATGCAATAAATTCCTTCACGAAACAAAATTAGTTAATGTATATATCTAATTAGTTAATTTTAAAGCATGTATCAAAAAGCTAGGACCCTTTCCCTTACAAAAATTGGCAACCGGTGTCCTATAGATTCAATGGTAGGAGGAGAACCAGTATTTTTTAATATGATACAGCCACTTGCATATTAAATATTCAGCCTTATAACATACATTATCGTTCTCATTTAAAATTAATATTGATATTTTTGTTATATTTTTATGCATGTTATACCTGTTGAAACATGATAAATGACGTATGAATATTATTTTTTTACTTAAAATAATACGTATCACTTAAAATTTCCAGTTTACTTTAAACACATTGTTTATTTGAAATTTAGACCTATCATCAGATCATGAATTATCTCAAATGAATATGGTTTTATCAGTTTAAAAGAAAGACTTATTTAGAAATGCATAAAGGCTTAGTAAAAATTGTTTTAATATATGTGTCTTTTAATGTTTATAAAACATCATATTTCATGATAAATAATGAACTTGAATAACTATTATCTCAATTTTTTTTGTCCGAATGTATAATTTATGTTGCTTCTAATTTATAAACATTTCTTATTTTGAAACATTCAATACAAAATAAGTTAAGATAAAGTACCATTTCGTTGATGAAAACTAAATCTTCTTTAGAAGATTGATGTAGAGTTTCTCGACATATAAATATTATAAAAGAGATTCAGTTCATTGTTTAAATGATAATCGATACTTTATTTTCCAAAAGAATTGAGAAATGTATTACGTTAATCGATTTTAATATCACGAGTAAAAGAAAGATTAAATCTATAGAGAAAATGAAAGAAACCCAAATTTTCTTCTTGCTTTTGATGATAAGTTTATTATTTGAATTAGAATGAATTGCTTTTAATATTTTAAATAAAAATTATGCTGATTTTAGGGACTTTATGAACTTTTTAACTTTAATTACATTTAGGTTTGATACGATATATAAAATTTAATACAAATATTAAAATTAGTTAAAATAATTTTAGGATAAAATTTTTACTTAAGTTTGTAGAAGTGTAAGATATTTTAATATTTACGTTTTAAATAAGCAAATATTTATATGCTTTATATTACATTGAATTTTTACTTTAGTTAAATAAAAAAACATAAACATTATTTCCAATTAAAATGAATGTACTTCCAATTAAAATGAATGTATAAATAATTTGAAATCCAGTTCTGTTAAGAATAGAATAGAACAGCTAAATATCATTAAAGATAATTTCATGATATTTACAGCGTTTTCGCAAATGTAGAATGTATGCATATTTTCAATCACCCACATACACTTAAAAACAGGTTGTTGTTATCCTTGTAAAATATGTCATGAACTAATTTGTAAATAACAAATTATTTAAATACAAAATTCAGAATTACTAATTGATTTATAGATTCATGATAAATTCCTTTATTAATGAATATACTGAATGAATGACTTTATTAGTTTTATTGATTATAGAGTAATTTCCCATTCGTAATATTTTATAATTTGATTTGAATGAAATCTATTTAATTAACGAGTGAATTTTCTGGAAAAAACAGACTTAATTTCTTAAAAAATACAATTTCTAAGAAGGAATTTCTCATATATTATAGTTCTGATTTTCATTTATAAATAATATATATTGTTTTCTTTGATAATATTTAATATAATGATTGAAATGGTAAAAATATTTTGTCTATATAATATATATGTTTCCTTAAAATTACGTAAAATAAATGTTTTTTCACATTACTTCTATTTTACCTGCTAAGTTATTTTTGAAACTTACATTTTTAAATTAATAAACTACATTCTTGGAATTTATTCTGAAAAGTAAACTATTTCTAGATGAGTGATTTTGAAATTGTGATTTCTCCACCACTTCAACAAGTTAAAAATTTAAAAGAAATTGGAAAAGTAGCTTTAACGTTTCATCATTTGATAATTTGTTGTTTATTAAATAGTTGTGGTACTTTGTGAAATAAATGACTCGTTATTGTGTCCTTTTGATTTTTTTAGTACAAAAAAAAGAAGGATCTGTAAAAATTTCTCCTAAAATAGAATTTTATCATTTTACAGTATTTGATTTTTTAAAATAAATTGCAAAAGTCTTAAATATTATTTTTCCTTATTTTTGGTATATAAACAAGTAAGTTTTTAACCTTTTAAATTTAATACAAATAGTAATTTAATTTATTATAGATTTTTATGTAAAAGAAATAAATTCCTCTTAATAAATATTTATGTAATTTCTTAACATTCTATAATTTAAACTTTATGTAGAAAAAATAATGTAAGAAAGCTTTTACCAGATTAAAATTTTTATCTTTCAATATAAAACTGAGCATTCATTAAGTTTATGACGAATTTCTACTTTATCTATAAAAAAAAAAAAAAAAAAAAAAAAAACAATTAACATACTTTCGTAATTTCCGAAGCATTTGCACTGCACATTTTAAATAGTTTGAATTATTTTTAGCTTAATTATTGTTGAATACATTAATTCTTTTCAGGCCTGTTTTAAAAATTCCTTAGAGCATTACTATCAAAGAAAAATTAAAAAAAAAAGAGATCTTGTTGAAAAAAGAAATATTTTTATTGTTTCAAGTATGTGGCAAAACTATTTAAAATCTCCAAATCTTTACTTTAAAGTAATTTATTTCTTTATTGTTTGCGCATCGTCAGATTTTCAGCTACATTGCAGTTTTCAAATGATATTTTCCAACAAGCGGAACTTCAAAAATGTTTACAAATAAATATTTGCATGTTGATAAAAAAGTAATGAAGTTTAAAAATAAAAAAAGTAATTAAAAACATGTAATTTTTGGGAAAACTGTAAGTAAAATTTTTACGATAGTCCCTCTTCCACATCTTTTACTTAAATGCCTAAAAAACATGAACTTCTTAATATGCCGCAAAAATGAGCAAACCATGTTTTAAAGACGCGATGTGTGAATTGAGAAGTTATCTAGCTGGTAAAGAATCGGGATTTCCAAGAAATATTGGCATAGAATTGGGAGTGCAGAATTAACCAGAGTGATCACATACATCTCATTGTTCATGTCTGCAACCACATTACCTGACGCGGGCTCAAGTCAAATTACTAGAAACACTCCCACACTATTATACTGACGGCACCAAATTTAACAATTGGCACAATTCAGTCACTAAAACTCCTTTACCAATTGAGTGTCCAGATGGGTCCATCCAAATGCCAGACTGTAAAACGAGAATCACCACTCCAATGAGCAGTTTTTCACATGTCTAAAGTCCAATGACTGTGAGGTTTGCATCATGGCAATGCCTGATCATGTTTCTTTGGGGTGATGTTCAGATTATGAGCGGCTGCACAACCATGGAATCACAGGTTGTTTTAACTCTCAACGAGCAGTCTTTGAATTAACACTAATTTCTGATAAACATGTTAGCTCATAACTCCTGAGAAAAATTTTCCGCAAAGAAAACTTGCGATTTTGTTTCACTAACCTTCTCAGAGTTATGCGTCTGTGTTCACTAAGATTTTTCGGCCAATCACTTTTGAGCAGTTTCTTCCCCCCCCACGATGCTTTACATCACTCACAATGGATTTAGGCTTTTATAGAATGCCCGCAATCTCACGAATTAATTTTCCACAAAGGTATCATTCCATTATGTTGCACGATCAAATTCACTAATACGTTGAATTACTGATTGCCTCACAAATGCATAAATGCAACCTGACAAACTCGTTACCAACACTTTTATAGCTTTCATTTACAGCATCTAATAGTGTCACCCAATAGAACCATTTTTTAGAGAGGATATCCAGTTACTTTTACCAGAGTGCATATATATATATTTATGTAATTCAAAAACAAATAAGCTTGAATATCATTTTTGTAAAATAAAATAAAATATTTTATTGTATTTGCTAAATAATTCTAGAAGTAAATACTATTATCTAAATATGAAATCTTTGCCTTAAAAATATACTTATTTACAATTTTAAATGCTAGAAAAATTAAATATCTCATTTCTGAGTTAAATCCTAGTTTTCCAATTCATTATTCTGATGCATACAAATGCGGGTTAATTAGTTTAAATTTTAAAAAAATTGAATGTTAAATTTTAAACAAATGGAATTTCTAAAGCAGTTGGATCAGCTGAAAAAAACATTCTAAATATTGATCACACCTTAATAATTATTAAAATGAATCATATTTATATTTTCCTCATTGTCCTTAAACAAGCGGGAAATACTCAACAAATTTTAGAACTTTATAAATACTGTAAATTTACACTAAATATTAATAATTTTAATGAAAATTGTTGATTAAAATTCATGGAATTTAAATCAAAATTTAGATTTCTAACGTACTCAAACGATGAATTAATAACTACGTTGATGTATATTAAGTTCACTTTAGAGGAAAGATGTTTCTGAAGTATGACACTAAAATTAATTTTCACTTAAATGAATGATAGATTTAATTAATTGATTCATTAATCTTAGGAATACATCATTAAGCATTTCTCCTGACTCTTGGAACAATTTGGAATTGTAGCATAAGGAAATTTCATAAATTTTCTGGAAACTATGTTTCTCCTTTAAAGAAAATATAGGTTAACACCATTATTCCTATGTGAATTTTAGGAAATATATGAAATTTAGTATACAAAAATAGAAATAAGTCTCTTTGAAATTTTTAGCTAAAAGTTTGACATTAGGCTTTTATAGATTTCTCTGTATACAATTTAATTTTTATAAATTATTCTTAGGAATATTGAATAATATTAGATAATATTAAATGTGTGTGTGTGTGTGTAAATTATTTGAAAAGTTAAAGCAATATTTTTCTTTACAATCTTATCTTACAGAAAAGTGTTAATCATTAGTTTCTGTAAATAATTAAATTTAGTTTGATGGACAAATTTTATTGCTGATCTTACTTAGAAAAGTAATTAATTAAAAAGATGTGCAAATTAAAAAAAAAAAACTTTTATGAAGTAAACCATTTTCAAAATATTATTCAGTTTTAAGCAATATTTTAGTTCACACGAAGTTACTATGTATTATACATTGTTAAATAAATTTTTCAAGATCATACAATTCAAAAGAATTTCAAACTTGATGAAATATCCATTATATAATACTGATTTTCAACGACTTCCTTCCCTTTAAAATTTTCTTTATATCGCATTGAATTTATTAAGTGCAATATTTTTAGGACAAATATTGTTAAATAGAATATTATTGGTCGGTGTGTGTGACTCTTTCCTGCAATAGTGAGAACAAAGGAATTCACAAATGACTACTATTTGTCTCCTTCATTCGGTATATTCTATATTTAATTTAATTATTTTGCAATTCAAAATGTTTTGCATTTTTACTCATTAATTATAGTATTTTTTAATCTTTACTAACCCTAAAACTTTTTTAGTACCTTTTAAACTAAGAAATCACAGGGGGACAAAAATGTTTTGGATATTCCATTTACAATTTCGCTAATTAAAACTAAGCTGAATAGCATTAAATAGTACATATTTTAATGGTGTGAACAGGCTTTTTAAAAATAGTTCTTATTTTTGAATATAATATATGAACATGAGATTACTAAGCACATACTATAACGTTATTATTTTTCTCTATTGAATTAAATTCCACATTCCCATTTTTTGATGCATTTTAAATAATGCACAAAGAAAAATTTAATTTTCTTATTAAAATGATTCTTTACTTAGAACGAACAGTATTATGCAATATAAATATAAATTATAAGCTAATAAAATATGTCAAAAATCCTAAAATGCAGAATATTTGATTCTAAGAAGAAGTAGTTTCTTCTTACTCTATTTCCTATTTCAAAATATTTGTATCGTGGGAACTTGATAAATGTAAAAAACAGATTTCCAATTTACATGTTATGAAAGTTTTGTTTTATATCTTGTCTGTTTGACTTTTAGGATATTAGAATATCTAATCTCAATTATAAAGGAAAATGATTTAACTGCTTAAAAAATAAAAGTGCTTTTTTATTTTCTGACCTTCTCTGAGTTTTTAATAAATGTATATTGTATCCAACGTTGAATTCAGAGTAATAATTCTCGATCAATAAAGAATGAATAGAAACATAATAATCGAAGTTTTTACTTCCTAATATGTGTCACATACTCATTTTTTAATTTTTGTACAAATATTAGGTACGTACAACATTTATTGTTGGAAAAAAATATTTTTCTATTTTTCGAAAAAAATTCTTAAGCAATTTAGTCTGTCTCTACTGTTATGAAAATAATAAAAAAAATTTCCTCAATATTAATTGTAAAAAAATGACTATACCAGCATGAATACAGTATATAAATGAATTATATATTTATGGCTTTTATATTTATTTAAATTAATGTCAATTAAATCAGATGAAAATAAGATAAAAAATTTTCAAGCAGACCATTTGAATGATGTTATAAGTTGTTAAAATTCGAAGGTAGTTCATCTGATTAAAATGTGTAAGATATGTTTGCAACTTTAGTTCCGGTGCATTTATTTTAATTACAACTGTAATATGCTTATTTATGTGTTTAATTTGCTTTTAAATAATATTTATCAAGTTCTGAGGTATAATTTCAGTATCCCCATATATGATTTATCGCCAAATCTGGCGCCGTTTGTTTACATCGTAATGTTGCCGATTTCAGCTTTTCTTTTTATTGTAGTGTTGTAAAATTCAGCTTTAGTTACTATTTTTTTTGTTGCCACTATTCGTTTTTTTCGTGTTTTACATAAATTTTACAGCTATTTAAATTTTACTTCGACTTTCATTGTTCTAGAACATTCTTTGTTCCACATTTCTATTGGAATTGGAAGTCATTTGTCTTTTGTTTGCTGTTGGTACAATTAGGGGATTTTCCCTCAGTTGTGCTTCCTTGTCGCCAGCGTCCAATTATCGTAAATTTTTCTTTTTTACAATTTCTTTTACATTTTTTCTTTTTATTTGGTTTATTTATTATATATATTTATTATTAGCTTATTAATTTAATTTATTATTATCTTATACATTTTTGTTAATTTATTGTTATATTTCCATAATATATCATGCTCATAGTGTTGAGAAATTTCAACAGATTATTTTAGCTAAAATTAAAGAAACCAATGTTGGGTATTTTAATTTTTCAAGCTCTATAAATAAATTTTTATAAAGTAATTAATATTTAAAATAATATTTTTGCATGCTTTTTTCAAATTTTATAAAGTGTAAATATTTTTGGCATGCCTTTTAATTTTATTTATTTATTTATTTTTTTTAACTGAAATGTGACTTTGGTGACAAGGAACAAACTGTCGAAATAATCATATCAATCGCCATATCAGCTAAACTTCATATCAAGTAAGTCCATCATTTACATTTATTTCCCTTCTTAAATTTTCTAAAATGCTTATTTTTCGATCGAACTTCGGGAAATTTCCCGTGTTAGCTTGGCGACGAAAAAAATTTGCCGCGATCGCCAATATATGGGGATACTGAACTAGTTCCAATTCTGAATTGCTTAGGAAATCCATAAAGCTAAAAATCCGAGAAAATAATCTAATTTACTTTCATGCTATAACTGACCAATGGCAGAGTGATTAGCACCCCTAACTTCGAAACAGTAGGTCCTGGTTTTGAATCCTGGTTCGAGTGTGCTTATTCCTCTCTTTATCCTTTTACTTTTAGGGCAAAGATGGCACGCCCACTGAATGACCCACTGTATAAGTTGCCACACCTTCGACTCTTGTAGCGGAGAAGGATTAATTTTAAGATCAATGGGACATTGAGAAAATTGTGTTCATTGGATATTATCAACCTATTTATAATTAATATTCAATTATTAAAATAATTTTTAAATAAAATTACAGTTTGTGATTATTACATTATATGAATTAGATATTTTAAACACTTTTAATATATTTACTGTACAATAAAGTCCATGATTTTTAAATACATTTATTTCATAAAATTTATCAAACTAAGCGTTTAAGAAACATATTATTTTAGAAAAAGATTCAGTTGTTAATTTTTTATAAAATAAGGAGTTTTAATATTTCTAAATAAAATGCAGAATGTTTTTATTTTATTCTCTAAACCACTTTATTAGTTTTCCGTTTTTATTAATAGAGAAATTCTTATTATTCTAGACATTCGATTGCATCTTACCTTTTAACTATTAATAAACTTTTCGGTGTTAACTTTATAAACTTTAGTAATCATTCTTTCTTAAAATTAACACAAAGACTCTTAAATTCCTTGAAAGTTAGAAACTAAAATTAATTTGAATAGTTCTTGAAGAATCTAATATAAATTTAAGGTATTCTTAGAGGGGAAATGTTTTCAAATAGTTTATTGAAAGAAAATCCTCTGAACAATGGAAACGATAATACTCGTGATACTTATGTCAACTATCGTTTTCAATTGGTTAAATATTATATAAGGAAATACAATATAGGAATTTACAAGATACAACATACCAAACTATTAAAAACATCAAATAAAAATATTTAAGAATATATTTAGAATTACACAAAGCACTCAAGAATATCTTGAAATAATTATTTTTTAGAATATTTTCAAATCAAAATTGTTAAGAGTTGTTTGAAAAATTTAAATTTTTACTCAGTAGAAATTTATATTTTAAAATAAAACAAAGAAGACAAAATAATTATTCTTAATGTTTAGAAAAAGCTTATTTAAAAGAAATATTTTGTTAAAAGTAATATTTAATTTTTCAAAAAGATTTAAGAATGTCTTATACATATAACAGTTTTTTTTTTTTTTTTAAATCCTTTGCTTGGATTTTATTTTCTGATACCAATAGTGTTCTACAATAGAACCGAAATTTAGAAATTCCAGTTTTATTTCTATATATTTGAAAATTTTGGAAAACAAATATCTCAGCAATCCTCTTAAAATGAATTTCTCCATTCTAAGCCAAATAAATGGCTGTTTCTGAAAACAACCATTATTTTTTTAGTCTAAATTTCTCGATTAGATTTGTAGCTCAATATTTTATTCTGATATATTCTGTCACATGTTTACATAAAACATGTTTTTAAATTACGAAGGCTTTCACTTCGCAGACACAGGGAAGCATGATAGTGCAATGACAACATGTTGACATGAAATATATTACAGGTATTTTAAAAAACTTTAATTTTTCTTTTCGCTTGTTTTCGCAAAGTGTGTGTGTGATTGAAATAGCGATGATAATATTTTGATGATAATAATGTTTAAAATACTAATTCTAAGTAACTCATTTTATTTGTTAAAGGGATATTCATCTACAAATAATTGAACAAAACTATTTTTTTAGTAAAACATATAACATTTAAACTAAGAATACCCTCGTGTTCATAAATTAAGGATAATACAAGTTCAGGCAAGGAAAGAGACAGAAGCGAAACAAATGTGACTTATTTGTAAAGTCTATTTATTAAACAAAAGATAAAGGGCAAAAAAGATGCTATATGTTTGACATCGATTTTTACTATTAATTGCGATTTTTACTCCCTGGAGCAAATTTCATAGATTAACCTATTTACAAAAACCAATATAACATTGTTAGTATAATGGTTAATGCAGAGTATGCACTCCTCCAGATGATTCAATACAGGCCGTACAAAGCCTAGGCATGTTGAGTATGAAATTATGGATTTGATCTTGTGGAATATTACACAACTAATCAAGCAATGCTCTCCGAAGCTCCGATAGACATATGAGAGGGGGTTGACGAGCTGCAATTCGTCGGCCAAATATGTCTCACACATGTTCTATTGGATTCAAGTTTAGTGAATATGCTGGTCAATCTATACGGGTGATATCTTCCGATTGAAGGCATTCATCTGTAATGTTTGCACGAGTAGGATGGGCATTGTATCCATAAACAGAAATTTTGCACCCATGGCAAACCGAACCAAGCGTACATGTTATTCCAGTATGATATTCTGATAGATGCGGGAGTTCATGGTTACATTCTGAACATGCAGGTAAGTTCTGGAGCTCAGAATAATTCTTCCCCAAACGAGCAATCCTGCACCACCGTAACAATGTCCTTCTGTGGTGTTCTTTTGGTGGTAACGGGTGCCTGGCTTTCTCCATATGAAAGTCCAGCGAGAGTCAGACTGAAAGCTAAATCTAGACATCTTCGAAAACATCACGCAAAACCGCTGTTGCGGTGCCCACTATGCATGCTCTTTACTACAGGTTAACGGCAGGCCACAGTGAGTTGCGGTATATAGAGCCTATCTGACAGGCCTACGAGTATATACACCAAAGAGGCCCTAAGTGCCTGTACACGGTCTGCCTTGTAATTGTCGTACCGGCATCTGAAGAGAGCTAAAGAGACATGTCTGATGCTGTGCTCCGTCTGTTTCTTTTGGCAGTAACTGCCGAATATTGGTCTTTATTCGGCGTTGTAACTCGGGAGTGACCTGAGCTTTAACGTCTATTGATATTACGATCATCTTGGATCCATTGCCAAAGCTTGGAGATAATGCTCTGAGCAATTCCAAGTTCCTCGTATATTTTCACCTGGATACGTCCACGTACTGGACGGCTGATCTGGTTATTGTGACGTACTATCGGCGCCGTCTGATGGCTTCTTGGAATTTGCATATTATTCTTCAAGATGTGTGTGATAATTCTACACGTGAAATTTTTATTGTAGAGCTCAATATCTCCGTGATTCTGAATTATCCTTAATTTATAGACATGAGTGTAAATAAACATATGCCTCAAAATGAAAAAGTTCCATTTTAACAAAATTAAGAAAACACAAAATTAACACATAGAAATCAAACACATTTAATTTAATCAGAAGGGAATGTATATTTATCTGTAAAAATATAAAACGTAATTAGTTTGATAGAGAACAATTAAAAATTCTGTCAAGAAAATTTGTGTATTAAATAGTGTTTTTTCATAAAAAAATCGTAGAACTAATTAAAAACTAGATAAAAATATTAATAAAATTTCAATACGTGAAGACAAGGTTAAATTACTTCATTCACTTCATTGGATATAATGAGTTCAAGGAATAGGAATATATCTATATCTGTTTATATATATATATATATATATATATATATATATATATATATATATATATATATATATATATATATATATATATATATATATATATATATATATATATATATATATATATATATATATAAATATATATATATATATATATATATATATATATATATATATATAATATATATATATATATATATATATATAAATATATATATATATATAAATATATATATATATATATATATATATATATATATATATATATAAATAAATATATATATATATATATATATATATATATATATATATATATATATATATATATATATATATATATATATATATATATATATATATATATATATATATATATATATATATATATTTATATATATATAGTGATTATATCTAAATGGAAATGAAAAATATTCATAAGTTAAATTCCATACAATTTTATAACATAGTGATTATATTTTAATGAAGTAAACAGAAAATTATAAAAGAAATGTTTTCTCAAATTTTGAATAAATTTTTGTGTCTGAACAAATACTTCTTCCTACCAATTTCTTCCAACTGATGACAATTTAATGATTAAATCAATCTATATTAAACATTTTATAAAGGAAAACTTTATTATGAATATTATATTCATTCTTGTATATTCTCATAAATTAATTAAATTATACAGAGGTTTTATTATAAATTAGCGCTATTTCTATGTTTCTTCTATTCTTCTTCCATTTTATTTTAGTGCATTGAAAATTTTGAGGCTTAAACTACAAAACGTATTTTACAAATGTGTAGCATTGATTTATTTATAGTGTATGAAATAGTTCTAATATAGAGATTTTTGTTTGTATGACATATGCATATTATAAAGCTAAAATTAGGATATAAATATAATACTTTTTTCAGTTTTTATTACATTTTGTAATTGTCTTTTGATTATATATTTTTACATTTATTTTTCTTATTTAATATTTAATATGTATTTATTTTAATTTATAACTGCCTATGTCCAAAATTACAAATTTTAAATACATTGACTTTATTTTTTTGACTTTTATTAAAGGCGTTAAGGTAATTATATAAAACTTAAATTATCTTAATTCAAATAATGATGCTTTATTTACAAGTTTCAGTATAAATTCGTAGAATTAAATCTTAAATTATATTTAATGAATATTCTAAAATGCTAACTATAACTATAGTTAATCCTCATGTTAGAATAATTTATTCTTTAACTAGTACACATTTCATAAATTTCATTAATATGAATTATAAAAATGTATGTATTATATTTTCATGCATTATCTTATGTATGGATATGAAATACTTTATTTTTTAAATATTTGCTGTAAAATTTTTAGTAATATAAATAAAGTATTAAATTTTAATAAATCAGTTAGTATTAAGTGCTCAAGTGGGAAGGGAGTAGTTAACTAATGTGACTTCATATTTGTTGTATAAAAATGTTGCATTGCATAATAAGTGTTTATTTATTTATGGCTAAAGAGTAATTAACATGCTATCACTGACGACAGCAAAAATAAGTAAAAATTTGATCTTTAAAATTTATGAAATATTTCATTAAACAACCTAATTTATTGAATGATTATGAACATTAATTTAAACAACAATTGATCGGAGACGATTATTGTGTTTTCAGTTGCTTAAGATATCATTAAAACAAAAACAAAATGATGCAATTGCGCATGTGAAAATTATAACATTTATTTCACGTAGAGTGATTGTATTTAATAGACACTTATCTTTGACTTATCACTGATTATTATCCGTAAATTTTTGGAATGTGAATATATGTTTGGGAAAATGAATTTAGTGAATCTGTTATAGAAAAGAGAAAACTTGTATAATGAATTAGGTAAATTTTTTACATTTTCCGAATTACGAAATAAACATATCTTTTCTGTTTTTTATACTTGTTTATTGTTGGGAAATAAAGGTTTGTTTTATCCAACTAATAATTATTTAAACTTTTAATTTAGTAATAGAATCTAACAGATCTATCTATATATACATATCAAGTATTTTCTTCTTTAGTTTGGTATTAATATATATTTTCATAATGCAGTTTATCTCTAAATAATTTTTGTGACTTTGGAGTTAGTTATTGTAATAAGCATTTTTAACAGAAAATACAACCTTTATTCAGAAATTATATCTGACCTTAATTTATTTCTCTTGAGGAATAGTTAATTGTTCTAACATAAAAACCAACTGGGCGTTAAATAAGTAACTGAAGTAAGTTCTACTACTTTTTTGATACTTTAAATTTATTACAAATAGCAAATGTAAAATGCAATATCTATCTATCTATCTATCTATCTATCTATCTATATATATATATATATATATATGTATATATATATAATATATATATAATTGGCTGCCCACTTATTTTATGATAACGTTTGATAGTACCAAGGCACAGGTCCAAGGTTCGATCATCGAGCTGATCAAGTCAGCGTTTCATCTCTTCAATGTATCAATTAACTGCGAACAAAGTCAGGGGGTTTCGTGTTAGGCTAACCACCTAATCGGGACATGCGCTACGCACCACAGTTCCTTTCAGTTAAGAAAATAGAGATAGGCAATATAGGTCTTGGCCCACATGAGCTGCCATCGTGCTACAGGGTTTAATTTAGTAGTATAAATTAATTTTGCATGAATCTCTCTCTCTCTGTATATATATATATATATATATACCATGATGTCCATCTCCAGTGCATTCCGTCCCATGTAAATACTAGTGGCAATGAGACCGCAGATACACTGCCCAAAGAGGGTAATGAGGAAGATACGCCAACTGTTTCATCACTTACATATCAGGTACTTTACTCTAACGAAAATCTTGACTACATTCAATATGGCAAATTCCACCTACACACCAATGGTAATTTGGAACATCTCCTGAAACTCTTCTGGAAACAAAATATGACCAAAATTCTCAGACCTCCTTGGCCAGATTCTCAAGTGGATATCTAAAATGTTTATCGTTTGAACGTGGTACCAAATTTTATCCCACTTGTAAAAAATTCTGTGAACATCCATCCCATATTCTGGATTGCTTCGGACTTTCTCGTTAGAATTTATCCTCATTGACGTTTTAACTGTCAACAATTTAAGGGAGTTGATTTGACAAATGTCAGATTTATAAAGAGGATAAGCCAACAACAAAAAATAATAGGGAAATTCGCGCAAAAAAAAAAAAACAATTTAATACAATATCAGTGAAATTATTGGGGAAAAATGTGGAACAGTTTAAAAAAAATTATTTTAAGAAGTTTGATAGCTTATAGCATTCATATTGCTTTTTTTCATTTTGCTTATGTACATAAACTAATAGAAACATTAATTGGATATCACAAATTTAAAATTTATTAATTAATCCAACTTACACTGAAACTTCTTTGCTTAACCACGTAAAATTTGTGATATAATATTAATTAGTGAGGAAAATATACACTTAACAAATACTTATTTATAAACATAAGAACGGAATAGTTGCTTAGAAAATATGAATTCAATATAAATTTTAAGTCATAGATAAATCTTAACTTACCCCATTATATTAAATCATAAATAAAAAAGTTGATTTAATACGTTGCTGATGAGATTGATGTTGCTGATGCTTTTAATATTTTATAAAACTATCATTCAAGTTTTTGTAAAATGGTGTTGAGAACTTTGATAATGAATTTTAGATTTATAATTTACTGGTAACAAGACATTGATGAAATTTAGTTTTACTAAACACCATTAAAGCAGTTGCTTCCGTTTTTTAAACTGTAGCAGTAATATATGTAATGAAACTTGAAGTATACTTCTTTTGTGGTTTACTTTCATCCATATGCATATTTGTTTAATTAAGCTTACTTATAGTATTGCATGTTCTTGTAAAAGTTTTTCTAAGATATATCTGGCATAGAAAGATTTTTTGTGATAATTCTAACTTTTTCCTGGTAGTTTCGCATATTTTTAACTTCCTTATCTATATTACTGCAGAAAATAACTACATAATATAGAATAATGTTTGATTGTTGATATTTGCTTTGGTTTGATATTATGTATGTTTGGCAAAGAAAAGATAAGCGTAACAATCCGTACAAAATGGCAGTAAAAGATCACAATGACCGTTCGAAAATAGCTTTTTTCTCCACAAAACTCTTCAACCTAGAACAACTACTGAAATCTAGCAAGAAAAAGTAGAGTTGAGATACTATTTCTAAAAAGTGCCATCAGAATATGAGTAATGGTTTTTGTACTATAAAATCTTAAAGTGATTGGCCCTTACAAGTACCGTCAGTAATGGCTAAATAATTTGAGTAATCTAGCTTAAAGCAGACATGAAAATTTCAGTACCTTAAAATTGATGAAGCTTAACATATATGTATGATAGAAATTATAAAAAATAAATATATCACAAAAATATATACAAATCAATAATACTTATTTGCATATGTAATAAAACTTAAAATAATATTCGTTTTAAAACTTAAAAAAATTTATATTCAATTAATAAAAACGCGTGAAGAATAATTATAAATACATTTTAATCATATCTTGTTTTTAAATTTTAATAGAAAATGTATTGTCTGTGATCCATAATATCACACATCTGTTAAGGGAATCATATGTTAACATACATGTGTCAAGGAAATTGAGTATCAGAAAAAATCAGTTAATTGCTTAAATTTTATAAATAATAGAAATGAATACACAGTTTTGATTAAGATTGATATTCTATCAATTCTAGGATCTTTTGTTACTCATGAAAGAATAATCTGTCTAAAAGTATTTTAATTATTACACACAAATAATGAATTGATATTTTTATACCATCCTTGATATTTTTCTCAGAGAATTGCTTGTCTGAGAATATGTATTTTTAATTGATATATCTACTTTGATTCTTATGATTCGAAATTTTACTTTTATGCTTGGAAAATTTTATGTTTATATAGTATTTAGATTGTATGTAGATAAAATAGATTTACAGATAGATAGCTTTCAGATAGCACAAAATGTTATATAGATAGTATTTTTTTTATTTAAAACAATCCTTATAATTATTTTATTGAAGTGCTTCCAAGAATATTTTTAACAGATTTATCAAACTACAATTATCTTTAGCATCATGATTTATACATGTTTTGAAATACGATATTAATATTTTTAAGTTTTAAGAGTTATTACTAAGAATGTAAGGATTCTTATGTGGTTAGAAATAACAATATAACTTCAAAAACTAAATATTAAATACATTTTTATTTCAAATAATATTTTCATTGTTATTTTATTAATGAAGAAGCTATAGCTATATATCATATAGCTTAAATCTATTTCTTATTTTCTTAAATATTTTTACCAATTCCAAAAAGAAAATCCCTTTTGATTCAGTGTTTGGCTTAGAAGAGTGATAAAATGTATTTCCTTGGAATTTAGGTATTGCAGATAATTCGTAAGGCATTTGTTGATAGTAATTGTTTGTAAGCAAATGAAAAATACCAAAACACTTGCGAAAGCAGATTTAAATTAAATTTCTAAAAAAAATAATATGATGGGTTAAAACTGACAGCAGCGTTTTTCTGTTTTATATATACCTTTATAGTAGACATTAGAATACAAATATTTCTATTATCTAGACACAGGCATTTATATGCAAATATTAAAAATGTGCCTTAGGTGGGTATGTCTTTGTCTTAAGTAGTAATCGATTTTTATTATTCAGCTAAATGAGATATTTCTCTTTAATAGTATTACTCTCTGGGAACACATTTGCATAAACGTCATTAATTATCTCTCTCTATTTAAATTAATGATCCAAGAAAGAAATAATGGATGAGCTTCTTCCAACTGCATCGCTGATTTATTCTCATTAATTACTTTGTTGAAATAATTTTTTTTTATCAAAACAAATAATATTTTATGCATTAAATTATGGATAACTCTTTGATAACAAAAGAAAAAAATGAAACTTTCGATTCCGCTGAAATTTTCTGTTCAAAGCAGTATTTAAAGTATATTTTCTTTTAAAAGCACACAATTTATGCATATTTTAGTGATTGATAAAATATCAAAATTTTATTAAACTTCGTTTAATATATCTAAGCATTATATTTAACTATATTAAACTTGTATTAAATATCTTTATGCTAAAAGTATATAGTTAAATATATATATATATATATATATTTAACTATCGAATATAATATACTCTATATTTATAATACTGTTATTATTTATATATCAACTTTAAGTAAGAGAGCATTTCATGAACTACTTATCTACTTTTAATAGAACATTATTAAAAAAGTAGATATGTAGTTCATAAAAAGCTCTGAAATGAAGTATCTGACAAAACTTCTGCACAGGGAAATTTTTCTTCTAATAATAAGGAAACGAACAA
Source organism: Latrodectus elegans (assembly GCA_030067965.1). Taxonomy (NCBI): domain Eukaryota; kingdom Metazoa; phylum Arthropoda; class Arachnida; order Araneae; family Theridiidae; genus Latrodectus; species Latrodectus elegans. The sequence goes on from CM057816.1 coordinate 86,122,181, forward strand.
TTTATTTATAATTATTAAATTATCAAATACATAAATAAATTATTGAAACTACTGAAGATAATAATTACATGTTCTTGGAAATTATTAAGAAACAAAAATACATAAATAATTAAATATCGTATATTATTACGATAGCAAAGTTCAGTTTGGTAATTCTTTTCTTAAGAGTACTTTCTTTAATTAGTAACAATTTAAACACACTTTAAAGTTATCAAAACTACTGCAGATAATAATTGCCTGTTCTTGGAAATTATTAAGAAACAAAAATACATAAATAATTAAATATCGTATATTATTACGATAGCAAAGTTCAGTTTGGTAATTCTTTTCTTAAGAGTACTTTCTTTAATTAGTAACAATTTAAACACACTTTAAAGTTATTGAAACTACTGCAGATAATAATTGCCTGTTCTTGGAATTTATTTAGAGACTAAAATAACTAAATAATTTAATTTCGTATATTATTACGATAGCAAAGTTCAGTTTCGTAATTCTTTTCTTAAGAGTACTTTCTTTAATTAGTAACAATTTAAACACACTTTAAAGTTATCGAAACTACTGCAGATAATAATTGCCTGTTCTTGGAATTTATTTAGAGACTAAAATAACTAAATAATTTAATTTCGTATATTATTACGATAGCAAAGTTCAGTTTCGTAATTCTTTTCTTAAGAGTACTTTCTTTAATTAGTAACAATTTAAACACACTTTAAAGTTATCGAAACTACTGCAGATAATAATTACCTGTTCTTGGAATTTATTTAGAGACTAAAATAACTAAATAATTTAATTTCGTATATTATTACGATAACAAAGTTCAGTTTCGTAATTTTTTTCTTATAAATACTTTCTTAAATTAGTAATAGCGTAAGCATATTTTATTCTAACGTTTATTAAACCAATTATAAAATTTTTTAGTCTAAGCATTTTGAAATCAAAGAAGAAATATTTGCTGATATATAATGCTAGTAGGCATTTTATTTACGTTATTATTACTTAATTTATAATATTATTTAAAAATCTATTATCATACACCATACACAATATGTTTATATATATATATATATATATATATATATATATATATATATATATATATATATATATATATATATATATATATATATATATATGTATATATATAGTATATATATATATATATTTATATATATATATATATATATATATGTATATATTATATATATATATATGTGTGTGTGTGTGTGTGTACATGTGCTTATAAAAATATTTGATTGTTAAAGTTTTGAATAAGATCAGAATATAATAAAACTTAAAATTAATAGCTATTAATATTTAAAAATAATTTTTCTTAGAAAATTTTTTGAAAACTTCTTAATGTAAGTTATTACAACTTTCTAAGGAGCATTTTCTGCTCCAAAGACTTTCAAATTAATGATGCAAAAAAATGAACGGTGAATGTCAACATTCATTTTATATTATTTTCAAGGGATTTATAAGTTTGCTGTAAAGTGTTTTTTGTTGAAAAAACTTGCAGTGTTTTATCATATTTTAGAATATTGTTATTTATATTATTTTAAATTAATTTAAGTTGTGATATAAAAATTGAATTCATTAATTCATTATAGTAGCATTTCTAAATGGTATTCAATTTTAATGATATAATTTTAACAATATACTCGTAGTATATAATTCAGATTATTTTTATTGAATTTATTTATTTAATTGAAATTTGTTTCATTTACATCAACGTTGCATAAGAAAAGTTAAGAAACATAGAACATAAGCATCTATTAGATAAAACATGATAATGAATTTTGATTTAATAACAAGTAAGATATAAAAAAATAAAATTTATATCTTTTTGTACTTTAAATTGGTAAGAAAATGTAATGTATATGTTGTCTTAATTTTTATAAAAATACTTAAAAACGTATTCTGCATAGAAAGTAGAAAGCACAAAATTGCGAATTCAGAGTTAATGTTTATACTGATAACATCCTGTAAAGCTTGATTAAAATATGTTTTTAATTTGGATGTTTTATCACTATTTCAATCAAAAAATGGTGAGTAAATTTAAATGGCAATAAAAACACTAAAGTATTCCTGAAATTATACATAAAAGAAGAGAGAAATTATGATTAATAATCGCTTAGCGAAATAATTGTTCATTTTTGGATTAAAAGAATTCTTGAAAACTTATTCTTTTTTTATCATGTTCAAGAATATTTTTAATCCATTAGTTATGATGTAAATAGAAGAAGCGACAAAATATGCTAATCTTTGGGTGAAATGATTGTTCATTTTGGGATCAAAAACATTCTTGAAAACATTTTTATTTTTTGATGTTTTCAAGTATGGTTTTAATGCATTGGTAATAATGTTAATAAACGACGAGAAATAGTATGATTGTTAATCGTTCAGTGAAATGATTCTTCATTTTCGGAATTAAAACTATTTTTTAAAACTTTTTCATTTTGTTAATGTTTTCAAGAACATCTTTATTATAATGTTAATAAAAGAAGAGAAATCTTATGATTGCTCATTTTTGGGATTAAAAATATTTCGTTTTTTTAGTGAACACAATTTATATTTCATGAGATCTGTACTTTTGCATGTTATCAGGATAAAGAAAATAAGACTTATTGTAGAGATTTTTGTAAAATAAATAATTTTATATTTCTGCTACAAATTTATGAACTGGTTGTATTTCAGTTTACGAGTACATTATCTAGATCTAAATATGAATTTTATAATTTATAGAATATAGTATAAAATATTCTCATGTTAATATATTTCTTATTTTATCATATTTATTAATCAACAATCAACTTTGTTTGAAAGGATTTTAAATGAAACAGATGGTTTTATTTGAAATTTCAATATTTCATAACATAGAATTTTTGCATAAAACCGTTTGTTTCATTTAAATATTTTTCAAACAAAGCTGATTTTTGGTTAATACATATGATAAAATAAAAAATAATAATACTAAAACGAGGATTTTTCAAATAAAACTATTTTTATTGAAAATTTTACAAGAAAATAAGAATATTATAATATTCCAAGTGTTTGTTTTAGTCTCGCTCTAAATTATCTCTTTCAAACAAACTACTCTCACCGAAAATATTGCAGAGAGGAATGTAAAAGATAGAAGCGATCGATGATCCAGAATTGATGATGATTACAGTTGCAGTTAAATCAACTTAAGGAATGATGTCTTTAAGACAAGGAAAAGGAGAATTAAGTGAATAAAGCCACACAAAAAATGCTTAAGACGTTCATAACAAGTGAAAGAGAGAGCTTCAAGTTTTATCTTAAATTACCTTTAAAACAATATAGAATGCTTTTATATCAATGAATATATTTATATAAAATTTATTCAAAGTAAACTATTTGTTTGAATTTTTAAATAAACGATTTTACCAGACTTGAATTCTATGTGCATAAATTAAATTGAAATCATACCAAGTTTTTTGGTAAGTTCATAAATCCATATAAATGTTTCTATAACTCTTTTATTTATCTGTATATTGATGATTACAATTTTGAGGCTAATGAATCTGACCGAATTACATTTTTTTGTCCCTTTCTAAAGCATACATTTTCTGTAAGTTATAAATTAGTTTGTATTATTTTGATACATAATCAATGCAAAAGACACTATCCCTAAAATACTTTGCTCTTTGTTAAGCAATAATTAGAATGAAGGAATTTGAAGAACGATTTTAAATTTAAATATTCTTTAAACTCTTTCGTAAATTGCCACAATTTTTATTTCCTTTCATTTTTGCAATCGTTTTTAAAAATGTGTATATTTTATGAAAGTAATTTTGAACTAGTTGTTAAATTTTCGGTAACGACAGTTAATGGTATTTATTTTAATTTTATTTTATAAGTATAATATCATGAAAAATTTAATTTGATAAATGTTTATATAAAATAATTCAAAAACATTTTAAATATTTTCTACATAGTTTTATTTTATACATAATATCAAGCAATACAGTTTGCTTAAAGACAAAAAGTTTAAAAAATTTCAAAATCTTATAATTAATTTTCGATTTTAATAATATGAAATTCATAAAAAAATATAATCTTACCCGTTGCTTAATTTTTTGAACCTGCTTAGTTTAATTTGTAAGAATTTTAAATGACAATGCAATTTAAACGTTCAAACATAATTCGAAAGAAAAAAAAAGTCTTTTATGTAAACTTACATACAATCTTGAATGCAACACTCTAATTTATATTTGATTTTATAAGTTACATATAATGTGCTTTAAGTAAAATATAGATTACTTTACATCGTAATAATAATAATGGAGTGTGTTTATAAGTAATTTTAGCTTGGAAACACTATAAAAGGAAAGCACAAGTCAGAATGGCGGCAAATTTAATTGTATACAAATAAAGAAGGAGCAAATTATGTATCATACGACAAAAGTTTCAAATGCCTACAAGAGATAGTGCTGTAAGATCAAATTTTTAACTGAAAATACAATCATGCGCACATTATTGATTATAATTGGTATATAAAAAAACCAAGTGCACGTGTTTTGCAAGCCTAAGGAGTCAGCAATGATAACGATGAATATCAAAATTTCTGCTTATAATTTAGTAGAGTGTTGTACGGAGATATGGGGTTTTGCCTACCTCAGAAAGTTAATTTACTTTCAGACACTATTAAGAGAGGATTTAATTAATATGTTCTGCACAGATTTAAGTATTTTATGAATTTTCGGTTAACAAAACTAGCTCAAATGCTGTAACCAGTTCATTATTTTTAGTTTTGCATATATGGCATGTAATGGTAGCTTTCAGATTGGAAAATATATGCAATGAGTTAGCTGTAGTTTGTGTCATTGTGTGACAAGCCCATGTTCAAAAATCCTATTATTTTTATACTTGGAATAGAAAAGGCGAGGTAGTAGGAACATAATCGATTATAATCCTGTCTGAAAAATGTTGGAAGGAATCTCTGTATGATTTAATAATAAATACGTGGAAATGTATCGTCCTGCATGAAAGTTTTTGTTGAAAGATATTCCTTGGCGTGGAAAGACAGAATCCCGTCCACCTACAATGATTGTGTGTCTTAAGACATTGACCGAGCGTGAGGTAAAATGTTCTCTCTTCATAAAATTAGGTCATCGAATGAAATAGTAAAGTCATACCTTACCTTTTCATTCTTAGAATGCTATGACATTTGCTGAAATAATAAGTAGTTTTCTGCCAAACCGAGTATGATATCTTGAAGTATATTTAATGACCATAAAATCTAAATTTTAAGTTTGGCATGCAAAAACTGAAAAAATATTTCTCGTCATTCAATATCAGATAAAAAGACTTTTTGTACAATTAATCATTCGTTCTTTGACTAAGCAGTTTTTAATTCTTTTTTAAAAACCACCTTAGTAGTCATATTTTTGGATTTATAACACATTTTGTGTAGATATATTTATAATGTATTTTTGGTTAAAATATTATGTTTTCTATTGTTTTCATTTATTTAACAATGTTTTTTGTATAATTTTTAAATGATCTGAGAAACTTTACTATGGTCTATAAAAGATCCATTTTTCTTCCTTAAGGACCAAATAAATGGGATCTAATTATCATGTCCTCTCAAAATTTAAATATGGCTCAGATTTTCTGTATCAGGAATATTTTACTTATGAAATATTTTTTAAAGTTATAAAAGAACTGATACTTATAAAAATACTTAGTGATAAATATTCGGATAATTATGTTTTACCGAAAAAGTCGTATATTTTGATTTCCTGTTATATTTTGCATCAGAGTATCCCTTGTCATTGTTTAGCAGTAGTATGGCAGAATACTGGTACTCCATGTGCTTTGGCAGGTATTTTTCATGGTAGGTAACAATCACTAGAAGACAATGCTCACCATGCTTATCAGAGATAGTCTCAAGATTTTCATGGAAAAATTCTAAATGGGACTCAAGAAAAGAAAATTTTAAGAACATGTTACAGCCCATTCCTTTGAATGAAGCCAGAAGATACTCATTATTTTCTTATCGATTTATTCTTTACAATTTTCACGAGATCTATAACAAATATTCCTGAATGGTTTTCCCACTTTCGTTTTAATATGGAGTAGTTTTAGTAGTTCCACAAAATGTATCCCATGTAATATTATTGATCATATTTATTTGAAATCTTACAAATATTCATTCCTTCACTTTTAAAAAATGTTTTATAAAAATTTTTAATACATAAATTTTTCCTTACATAAACTTGTAAGAAAAAAAAATGCAAATTTTAAAAATTTTGTAACAACAATATAGTTTTTTCATCAATTTTTATTATTAATAAAATTTAATAATGTGAATAAAATAACAAGAAAATGATGATTATTTATGATTTCATTGAGATTTTAATCACTTATAAAATCATTCAATGAATTATCCTTTATGAAGTTTATTTGCAAAATAAATTTGAAAGTTTATCTGTTTGTTTTATAGTCCAATAAAATTTATTCTCCCCAGATTTGATGCTCAGCTAAAATAATAACATTAAAACATTTCTTTTGTTTCTTATATAAAAATATTTGACTTTTGTGACAAACATTAAGAAACAAATGACATTTTTTATGATTTTTACTATACTTAATGATTAATATTTGAAACATTTTATTACAAATAGTATATTTCTCGAAGATTATGAAAATAATTTTAATAAATTAGACATTTCAAAAATTTATTTGGATAATTTTGCATACGAATTAAAAACGTTTCTCAGGAAGTGAATACAATAGCTCTTTTAAATCCTGTTTTTGAGATATTGGTTCCATACACGAAAAATAAAGTTACGTAACAAAAGAACATGAAAGAAACAAAACTATACATCATTTTGAATAAATAGGCTAAAGCAACGTTTTCCTGTCTTATTTACTTTTTTTCCGTCGTGATTATTTCTTTTGTGTACAGTTGATGGAAAAGGAGTTGAGTTATTCTTGTTCACGAAAAGCAAACGAAAGAACTGGAATTCACAGTTTGTTTCTAACATAGTTTTGGACAATCTTCAATAAAGAATTTATTTACAAATGAATCTTTTTAGTAAAATACTTAAGCTTTTAAAAATATTTTAATTACAAAACATTTTTTATTAGTTAGATGCAATGTTTTGCTTGAAATGTGTAGATAAATTCAAATATACTTTTTAACTTTACTTTTCAACAAGAAAATAGATTTATAATGAAAATATTTAGCTATATTTCCATAATTTAATAGTTACTTAAATTTAAGGAAAATAAATTTTAAAGAAAGTAAATTATACTTATATCTATGTATTTATAATATATAAATTAAAAAAAATAATAAAATAATAATTTATATACATTAAAAATAATAAAAAAATAATTTATATATATAAAAATAATAAAAAATGTTTTGGAGAACTATTGAATATTAATATTTTAATGTTCTTTCATTATATATTTTTAAATATGAAAATTGATTTTCTGCTTGTGACACTGGAGAAATTAAAATATAAAGTACTAAATGCCTCTTGTGTATATAGTTAGTAAATTTATGAATCATTTTTGTGTTTTATATGATTTTATCGAAAAAGTATCGAAATCACATTTTATTTAAGGTATTGCTGTGTATATCATGAATAAGGAACATCTTAAAATAACGATCATTTAAGTGTCTTAAATAGGTGATTCGCAAAGTGTATTACTTGTAATTATATCGAAGGTTTATTACATGATGTAAAACAAATTCAACTCTTAAAAAAGATCATTATTCTAAATGAGAACTATGATTAAGCTTCCTGTAAGGCATTTGATAAATGCACTGGTGCTCAAATTTCAGAGAATTCGTATATTTTATCGAATTTCTTGGAAAGAATTGATCGACTTGTAAAACCGCTAATTTGAGACAAAGATTCAAATTATATGCATCGTAGTCGGAGCCAATACAGGAAAATGCTTAGTAAGCGCTCATTGCAAAATACGCATGCCTTGCTGAAGTTATTGATGTTTTGTTCAGAAATCGATATAATTCAAATTGTGACAGTAACAATATACCTATAGTAACAATAACCAACATGTAGGCTATAGAAGGAAAAACCGAGTTGTGTTGAATCTCGAAGCAGGTACGTCTCTAGACTATACTTATAGAGGATTCAATTTACCCTTCCAGCGTCGTGGGCAGCTTAAAGAAACAATCCTAGAAATCTAGATTTGTTAAAAAAAAAACCTGACAATTTAGTCCAAAAGCCAAGTAGGTTGGAGACTATCAACATTTGTCTATTTTAGCAAAGGCGTAACAGTGATTTTACAGCTTCTCACATCTTTCGTGACTTGTTTTGCCTCAGGAACCAGAGTTTCAAGCGTGATTGTTTTCAGAAGATTTCATGAAAGAAATTAGTTTGCTCGAAGACATGCCTGCGTCCAATTCCCTTCTATGCCCACAACAGTGTCCACTTAGTATGGTGCAGAGAGTAACATAAGAATATATATATATATACATACATACATACATATATATATATATATATATATATATATATATATATATATATATATATATAATATATATATATAAGGTAATTATATATGGGAATATTGATTACACGCGTTCCAAGCAACAAAATTTGAGTATCAAGAATATATAAAAAACGTTTGATGTCCGATTCAAACGTTTTCAATTCCTAACGTTAGGATTCCGAATTCTTAAAAATCTAATATTCATCCATCAATTTTATATTAAATGATTAAATTGTATAATTAAAGAATGTATTACATTTTAATTTAAAAAAAATTATATTCAATTATCCAAATGAAAAATATTAGTTCAAATAACACAAGCATAAATAAGATATAATGTTCATTATGAAATCTTAAGAGTAATTTTTTTGTTAACTTGAATTTCGAAATTAAGCTCATAATTCAAGAAATAATTTATATAATATTCATATGATCTGTTATGCAGCTAGGATTCTAAATAATATTACTGAGTTGTAATGAGAGATAAACAGTGAATAATTGCGTAATATTTTGATGAATAAAATGTGCAACATATATATAATAATTATTGCGTTACTTTATGATTACATTTATTTCTATAAGTATTTACATAAGGAATTTATAATATGAGACCTAGTATAATAAATATGATTTATTACATATTAGAATGATTCATTAAAAATGATTTAGCAAATTAATTTTATGTTGATGAATATTTTTGTAACCAGTATTGATAATTCAAATCATGTATTTAATAATCATGGATAGGAAAAATAAATAACAGAATATGAATAAGAAAAGTTTAAGAAAAAGTTATATCAGCTACTCCAGACTCTTGCGTAATACATTAATTGCATTTTTTCTCAAATTTTAATTTATTATAAATAAAATTAACATTATGATTTAAAAATGTTTTTAATTTCCAAATAGAAATAAATAAAAATTGTATTTTCTGAAATAAAAATATTTAAACTAAATCATATTCAATGTTAGCCAAATGAAATGAAAAATAAATACATAAAAGAATATTCTTTATTTAAATATCATTAAGAGTAATGAATGAATAAAAATGAGATTATATGCAACATACAAAAAGTATGCATAAATAATTAGTTTTCGTCATTAATAGTTAAAGTACTTCATTAACCGAACCTTTTATAAGGCTCACTTTCTGTCTGAAGAAGAAAATTATAAAAGTTTATAGACATAGAAGTTGCATAACATAACTAGCAATGTGTAATATCACAAAAATGATTTAATTTTTTATAATGCTCTTTATTTAAGTTGATTAAACTATTCATATTTGTTTAGAAAAATAATCGTGACTGAATTTTTTATTTTTATTTTGAATATAGCTTTTATACAAACTAATAGGTAGTAAATTAAGATTTTTTATTTTATTAAAAGTTATCAGACTACTATTAAGCAACATACGATAAGATTTAAATAATGATTTCTTCGTGTCTCTTTAATTACCTGCAAATATAGCTTAATAACATAAAGAAAAGCATTTTATTAAAATGAAATTTCATTTTAATAAGCAATTCTTTGAAAACATAATATTTGTTACTATAATAAATATTAAATTCTGCAATAAAAAATAAATGATTCCTGATAAAAGAATATATTATGATATGTAAGAAAAGAAAAATTCACTTTATATTCCATTATTATGTCATTATATCACTGTTTTAACACACACACACGCGCACACACACACACACACACACACACACACACACACACACACACACACACACACACACACACACACACACACACACACACACACACACACACACACACACACACACACACACACACACACACACACACACACACACACATATATATATAATTACGTAACGTTATTTATTTGTAAATTAATGACACACACTGATATATATATATAATTGTAAACAACTCTTCAATGATGTTTGTCAAACAATGCTGTTTAGAAAAATAAAGTGTATTTTTATGTTAACACATATTATTATTTCTAAAAATTATTTAACTTAAAATAATCTTTTTTATAATTGTTATTATTTTTCACAAAATTGTTATTTAAACGCATTAAATAAGAAAAGCGTTAAACTACACTTTTTATTTCATGATTAAACACTAATTTTCCAGGAAAAAATGAGAATTCTATCATATAATAAATTTATCTTAATACCAAAAAATATTATAAGAAGGGTTTGCTTGCTACTCATTGAATGTAATTTAAATATCTTTGTTTAAGTATATTTAAATTAATAAAAGTATTTTTCTATGTTTTTTTTTAAATAGATATCATGTCACAACTAAGTTTTATCAACATATGGTAATTTTTATACATCTTTGTTTGTTATTTAACTATGATTGATTTTTGATACACCCTTGTGATGGCATATATTTGTATTTAATCTCATTTACCCTTGTAGTGCATAGGCACTCGATAAACAGGGTAAATAAATAAATCAGGCTCACTTTATTGCAAGATCTTGATTAAGCATTTATTTTCAATTTATAAATTATTCATATAATTATTTACAATTAAGTGTGAATCATTGGATATCTGCAAGTTCGATTCATAGAATCTGCGATCATCATGCAAGATTCAGAGCCAAGACATCAGGAGTGGCATTCGGCCTTCTCGGAGTCCCTTTCTACAGTCAGTGCTCTTCCTCAGGAACTGTAGTTCTTCTCTTTAAATATACTTCTTCTACCCTTTTCATAGGTCTATCCAGAAACTTCTCGAGCAATCCTCGTAATTTATTTCTGTATCACCTGCTTCCTGTTGAATAGGCGATTCCAAAACACATAGGTTAGCTTGATGTATGCAGTTCCTCGATTAATAATTAAAAACTCATTAAGAAGTCACGCGAAGGTTGATTCTAATTTCCAGCATATGAATCGCATTTTCAGTATAAAACTGCTTACTTATTCGTAAGGTATTTTGTTCCTATCTTCAGGAATTGTGAATCACTTCTCATGATTTTACTCTGATGCTAGTTAGTTGCGGGACAAAATATGGGAAATTTTTGTCCTCGACAGAGTAAATATCCATGAGACTCTGAGAAACTATTGGGGTTAAGAAGGTAATATAACGGAGTGTTATACCATATATGAATAAAAAACATGAAAATTGTTTTTTTCAAGTTATTTTTATTTCAGTATAATTTTATAATTTGTGACATTATTCACATACCCCACCTGATAAATATTCTTTAAGATTTTAAGCTGTCAAAAATAAACTTACTATAGTTCTTTCAATAATTCTAAAGGGCTGTTGATAAGGAACATCATTTATTTAATTTTCAGCAATTTTAAAATCAAGAACAAAAATCAATAACAAGAGTATTAATCAAGAACAAAAATCTGCCAATGATAAAAATTTTATCAAATACATTTGAGTGTAAGTGAGATGCCGAGAATTTTATTATATATGAAATTAAATATTTAAATAAATGCATAACACTTCTGCTAATGTTTCAACAAATCAAAATGTTGGCCAAGAGAGTAATTATGTTAAAATAGTGTAAATGTAATTGATATATAGTTTACCCATTTAGAGTTTAGTTTATTTTCAAGATAAAGTATAAATTTTAATTAAAACTCTTAAATTAATCAATGATATATTTTTTACACTATGTATAATATTTTATTTAGTACAAACCAGGACATTAAAATGTTATTCATATTTTATAACGCATATAAGCTTCTAAAAGAAAAAGTATAATTCTAAATATGTAAATTTCGCTTAAGTGCCCACGAACAGCTATAGACAATTCATTAGATTTTTGAGGAATACTTTCATGAAATATGAATTGGAAATATTTTCTGTACATTTATAAACTACTGAATAAATATTTCATAGCTTTTAAAGAAAAGTGAAGAATATATTTAAATTTCCAATGAATCGCATATTAATGAAACTTCTAACGATCAACATCATTTCATGGCGAACTCGAAAAACGTGCCAAAATTAAAAGTGTCTTTAGATTTCAAATAAGAATAAATTAAAACGCATATTTCTCTTAAATATAAGTTTCAAACTTGATGATTAAATATTAGGTACTTAAAAGGAGAAATATTCGCGTAACTTTTCAAAATATGAAAAAGACTATTCTTTATTAAAATACATTAAGAATTGTGAATAATTGAAAATAGAACTCGTTTGACGCAACCAACCAAAATATTAATTTATCTTTCTCTTTGATGTAAAGAAAACTGGTGTTCCTAAAAGTATTTTATGTCATACGAGTATTCTTCTTGAATAAAGAAATTAAGAAATCAATTTTTGATAAGATTAAACTTTTATTTCCATTAATAACTAGGAAATTAATTACCCTAATTTGCTAAATTAAACTCATAAAATTAATTACGAAGCGTAAAGAAATCATACGAACTTCTTTAATTTAGATACAAATACTAAATCTTTCAAAGGATTGTCTTAACGTTTGTACTATTTTTTAATTTGATTCATAGGATAAAATGGTGAATAGATGTATCACAATAAGAAATTAATTATAAATCTTATTTTCTTTGAATTATTCCTTTTCAAACAAATTGTTTACATAAAATTGTTTATTTAATAGTCGGTATCTATAATCTCAAAAAGAAAGATAAATTTGTGATATTCATTTACGATATTTTGTTGTCGTTATATTAAATTCTTTCATGAATTATCAGGATCTTAATTTGAAAACTTATGCATCATATAGAAATAAGTATGTATATTTACATTTAATTTTAACTGTAAATAGTACAATATTTTTCATTAAATTTAGGTGCAAGTAAATAAATAAAATGTGGACAAAAACTAGTGTTTTAAATGTTGATTGTTAAATGTAATAATTATTTTATAAAAATTTCTATAGATTTTAGGTTGAAATATTTTAGAAAATTAGAAGCTGAAATTATTTTCTACAATATATGGTTTGGATCAATAGCTTGTATTTATAATATAAAACTCTTAGATTATTATTTAGTTAAAAAAGCAGAATTTTAAGCTTAGATTTAAAAATTTTATCTCATTCATCCAAGATAGCAACTTTTAATTTGAACACAAAATCAAAGTCATATCTATTTACGTATACATGACGATCTTAATAAGCACAACGATGCTTATCATTAATTCCAATACAGTTTCTATCTTCACTAGTAGAAGATTTCGATTATTTCTTTCAGAAATATATTATTAATAATGATTTCACTAAGAAAGAATCGTTGTGTTTGAGTTAATTAATTTGCTTAAACACCAAATAATGAGAATTCTTTCACTAGAATTCTAATTTTAATTCTTCTAATTGTATCTCGCAAAATTTGCTTCATATAAAATTGTGATAAAATATTATTTAAAGATTCTTTTAAAACTGAATTTAAATTTATGATGTATTGGTAAGCATTTCTTGTTAACAACTTCAGTAATTGTTTCCAGAAATTGCATGCAGATCATATATCTCAGCATAAATAACAGTTCTCTACTCATTTGAAACCCAAAAAGCCCAATTTTCTTAATGAAAGAGCGTCTTTCTTTACCTTTATAAATGATGTTAGTAGTACATAATGTTTGGGATATTGAAATTAATTTTTAATGGAAAATATTTTTTATTCAATGAATTATCTCATGTTGTGATCTCCTCTATCCACCTCCAAATCTTTTCTTCTTTTGTTTAGAATTCTTGGGTCTCATTTTTAATTAATTATAGTTCCATTTCGTTGCAAATTTGAAAATTAATCTCATTATCAGAAAAGTAAACTAACTCTTCCTCACAGATTTCTTACATTTACCGTAAAAATTATTTCACTTAAAATATTATTTTTAGAAGTTTTATGTAAGACTTATTCAAATATTTTTTCACATTCCAAATTTCAAAAACTCATTGAAGTTTAAATTTTTAAGATTCTAACTCAGATAACCTACCTTCCTAGCATTGGGAATTTCTTTAAAAAAATATAATTCTAAATGTCACATTATAGTTTTTACATTTTTTGTGATAGATTATTAAAACTTACAAATTATTTTAGAAGGAAAAATAAAATGATTTTCAAAACTAATAATGCTTTTAAAATAAATAAATGGTTAATTTATTTTGATAACGAGATTTGAAATCAATATATATTTTTCTTTTTGAAATTATCACAATATTTTCTTTCAATGATTTATTTGAAAAATAAGCTATATATCAATTGATCTGTCTTTTAAAATTATTTAATTTATAGAATAATAAAATTAATAATATACTATTAAAATCAGTAACATAATATTAAATATATTATTCATTTTACAAAATAATTTTTTTTAAATAATTTTTTTATTAAATTAAAATAATTATTATATTATTTTCACAATTATTTTCAAATATTTTTTTATTGCAGGAAAGAGTAAAGTTACCATAACTATCTAAACAAACATCAGTTTTATTAAATATCCCTCTTTGAAGAATTTATATAAATTAAACAAATTATTATTAATTTTATATAAGTTTATTTTATGTAATTGAAAATTTATATATTACTTTCTTATGGAAAACATATGTATTTATGAATAATTTTACATGCCTCATTTCAATAGCATATTATTTACATTTTTCAATCAACATGCTATTTGAAATATAAAACAGTATTAGAAAAGTAAATTTTATTTTGGTTTAATAAATAAAATATTAAGTTTTCAATATTTTCTTTAAACGCTAAAATAATATTATATGATATAAACTATGAAATTAACAAAAATTAAGGATATAATTAAGGGTATAATATAAGGAAATTAAATAGTGTAAAAGTAAAAATTTAAATATTTAAGCAAATAAAATGGAAATTTATAAAACAGTAACTTTAACT
The DNA here is from genome assembly GCA_030067965.1 of Latrodectus elegans. Classification (NCBI taxonomy): domain Eukaryota; kingdom Metazoa; phylum Arthropoda; class Arachnida; order Araneae; family Theridiidae; genus Latrodectus; species Latrodectus elegans. The sequence continues at coordinate 86,137,484 of CM057816.1, forward strand.
TAGACTTAGAGATTTATTTGAGAAAACATTTCTTATAGTGTAGATCAGTGGTGGGGAAACTTTTTTTAAGACGGGCCATTTGAAATAACTAGACGATCGTAGGTGGGTCAAAGAATAATGCCTAATCGTTAAATTATTTATGTGTGTCCTGTAAACATATACATATATTATTACATACAATTATTATTTTAATAGTAAAAAAAGAAAAGGTAAGAAAAATGTAAGTACAAAATATAAAATGAATTTAATGCAGTTCTTGATGTGAAGTATTATCACTTTATTTTCTGGTGTTATTACTGGTTGATGGTGTATGAAAAAAAGGAAATTGAGACTGTTTTATCAAAATTTCATCATAGTCCAGTTCCATTTGCGAAGCAGAAATTCTTAAAACTGATGAAAGGTGCTCATCTGTAATTCTGTTTCTTAAAGAAGTTTTCCTAAGCTTCATTGTTGGAAAGATTTGTTCGCATATATAAGATGAGCCGAACATTGCCATTATCTTCATTGCATAAGTAATTAGATTTGGGAAATTATCTGGAATTAAATTTTTATAAAATTCTAGTAAGGGTACTGTATGAAAAGTTTGTTTCAGGAGAGTATTACAGTTCAGTTCTATTAACTCAAATTGAAATTTTGCATCAACTTCTTCGTAATTAACATTGAATGGGGTCGCAAAAATACTAAACTCTGGTTCCATTCTTCTAAAGTCCTGAAATCTCCTTTCAAATTCTGAAGATAGTTTTCTCAAATTAATTTCGTATTTTTTAATCTTATTGCTTGATATAGTGAATTTTGAAGATTGTATTCTTGGAAAATGAGAAAAATCAGATTTAGAGATCTGATTAGCAAATAATAATAACTGTAATTTGAAACTCTTCAGATATCGTTCATTGCCAAATATCGTGAAGAAACTGATTTTTCCCTTGCAATTTGAGATTAAGTTTATTCATGTGTACGAGGAGGTCAGTGAAAAAAGCGAAATCAGAAAGCCACGTTTCGTTTTCTAAGACGTCAAATTGATTATAAATGTCTTTATCAAGAAGAAAATTCACAATTTCGTCTTTTAAATCCCAAATTCTTTCAAATACTTTTGCAGCACTTAACCAACGAACTTTTGAATAATACAGGATATCGGAATGCTCAGCATGTACGGACTCCAAAAACTGTTGAAACTGGCGATGTAATAATCCTCTGGAACGAGAATCATATTTATACCAGTTTTACAACAATATTAAGTATATGGTCAATATCTAAAACCGATTTACCGAGAGTATCCTGATGTATAAGGCAATGCAAAAAACAATATCATTTTCCGGATACTTAGAATTAAATTTCCCAACAAATCCTTGATTGATTTCAACCATATTAGGAGCACCATCCGTAGTTACATCACATAACTTATCAATAGGTAAACGAAGTTTATCGATGCGATTTTCAAATTCACAAAATATATCGGCACCAGTCGTTGTCCCTTTCATTGATTGCAGCCCTGCAAGTTCTTCTGTAATTTCAAAGTGCGTGTTAATTCCTCTTACAAATATGAGTAACTGCGCAGTATCGCTGATATCTGTACTTTTATCCATGGTAATTGAATAAAAAGTTAATTTTTGAGTTTTTGTAGTCAGTTGTGAAAGTAGATTTTTATCAATATTTTCAATCTCCAACTGAAAATGCTTTATTAGATTTAGCAAAATTATAAGCCAACATATAACTGGCTTTCGTAGCGCATCTTTGAGAATGATTAGCTCTTTGAAATAATTGTTGTTGTGACTTGATAAATTTTTTATTAAATCTTTCGATTTAATTTTTTTCACCTCTTCACTTAACGATGAGTAGGAGTGGTTTTCATGTTTGCTCTTGAAGAGGTGTTGAATGCTATATTCTTTTAAAACTGCAACAGTTGTATTGCAAAGTAAGCACACATGTTTTTCTTTAAATTAAGTAAAAAAATATTTCCACGTCCATTCTTCCTTAAAAACTTGACATTCTGAATCCACTTTTCTTTTTTTAACATCAATTTTAGTCGTTACCTACTATGGAGAATAACACACAGAAATGCAATTGACGAAAGCTTACTACTAACTAATGCTCTTGTGCCGGTGTTTGTTGCGGCAGTGGGAGTTTCGGGGATTACACAAACAATTAATCGAGTCACTGCGGGTCGTTGCAGATGACTGACTAAGTCGCTAACTAACTGATCTTCGGGTGGCCTCGCTTGTATTTATACCTACCTGCAAGGATTGTTCGGGAATTGGATTTTTCCGATTCTTTCGGAAAAACAGAACAATGAATCGAAATGCGAGAGTGTTTGGAAATTTCGAGCGAAAGGGAGTCAGCTGTTTGGCTCGGATGGGTTTTTCCAGTATACTATTGTGTTTTGAATATCGCCGCAGGTAGTTTTTATGCGGGTCGTCACATTACGAAGTAAGAACGCGTTCAAACATTCTCCCTACGGCACTCTTAAATGGGCCGTAGTTTCCCCATCACTGGTGTAGAGGCTCTATTGATCAAGGTAATTAAACTTCGGAAACTTCATTTTCTTAACACGTGAAAAATTAATGAAATACAAAAGTCATATTTTCTTCTTTTAAAAATATAACTAAATACATCAGATTACACTTAAAATTATTTTGATTGAAAATAATACTTTATTTCGTTCTAATATATTCTTATTCAACATTCCTTATTTATGTATTTTTCTAAAACTTATTAAAAGAAAGATTCTCGTTTAATTATGAATTATGTTTTAGAAAGATATCAGAAAAAATTCTATTCAAGTGATTTCAAGAAGAAATATGTAATATTCATTCAACAAAATACCTACGAAATAAATACTTGTTATTTATTGTAAATATATATATTGTAAATATAAAATACTTGTTATTTATTGTAAATAAATACTTGTTATATATTGTATATACTTATACTGACATTTTTTTCAAGTCTATTTTCATTATTGGCCATGAAGCGAAATGCCCTTCTTTAATAATTTAAAAAAAACATCACCAGTGTAAATATTTTTAATTCAGCAATAATATTTTGATAAATTAAAATTATGATTTTTGTGGATAATTAGGCTGAAAACATTGAAATCATCTTAGCATTCTGCTTGAAAAAACAGAAGTTAGTTAGTACAATAATACTTCGCTTGAGAAAATCAAATCGTTTTTAATATCATTACTTACCATTACTGATATGAATGTATTATTAATTACTTTTAGTAGAGCAATCCTTCCTACAAAAGACTTAAATGTTTTCTGACAGAATTTTTACTGCTTTATTGTTCTAATATTTTTTATTGATTTTCCCTGTTAAGAGAAAGAAGTGAAAGCTCTAATTCACTTTTAATTTTTTATTTGTATAGCTTGATTAAACATGAAATTAATGGGTCACTTGTATTGCAATTATATCGATATTTCAAGCAAAGAATTATTTTAATTAATCTTACTTAATTTTTCTTTACTAATTTGAATTAACTGAAAGAAGAGAGGTTATTTCTAGTGTAAATTAGTATGGTTTAAGATAGACAATTGGGAAACTCTGAAAGTATATAATTTTTCTTCATAAATTAAGGCATAATAAAAGAAGTGCAAGCAAAATGAATGGATTTGAATTGGAGCATAAATATATTTTCATTGATCTAAAACAGAATACTATTCTTAACATTTCATGAGTTTACTATAAATTCATAAAAATGAACTATATTAATGAAATTTATATTAAAATGAAAAAATCATATAATTATCTTAATGATTATATGTTATGACTTGGGATCGTATTATTTTAGTCTTTTGTAACAATTAAATATTAGAGATTTTTGTGCGAAAAATTTTTAAAATGTGCTCTAATTTCTAAATAGTATAATTATTGTTTGAGAAATGTTTATTTTCTCGTTTGATAACAAAACAATTTGATAAAAACTGCCTTTAAAATATATTTTATTTTTTTGCTGTTAATCTGGTAACTCATTAATTTCATAAAATTATTAATTGTATTAAAGATTACGGCAAATAGTACTAGAATAATAAAAGAGATTCACTCAAAAATATCATCAATATATCATTTGGTTGGAACAACCCAAGAACAACTTAGAGATTTCCCACAATTGAAATGATTTTATATTTGGTTATTATATAAATTATTAAAATATATCTAGTTAGTTAAATCTGCATTTATGCTCAAATTAAAAAAAATTATAAGCAGAAATATTTTGATAGCTCAAAAATTTTTTGAGTTAAAATGTTGGAGGAATGGAGTCTTAAATATATTTTCTGAATTTTTTTTTCTCAACTAATAAATCGACATTAATTAAAACTAGAACAATATAAAAAGTGCATTATATTGTTATTTCATACTAATTTTAAATTTCAATTTCCGCGAAAACATTTTACATTGAATATACAGCAATCCCAACTTTGTTAATGTGATAAAAAAAAAAAAAGAAAACTAATGAAATCAAAATACATTATTGCCATGAACTTCGATGAATAAAATTACTTTTAAATAATATGTGCTTTGGCTTAGATACGTTATTGAAGTTAAAGAGAAAAGGTTGTACTTTAAATTTCCAATTCGAGTAATTTAATTTAAAAGTGTATTATCTTGCGTGTACTTAAATGTTTTATACCATTTACCCATTATCTATTAACAATTTAAATATCATTAAATTTTCACCTGGAAAATTATTAAAATTCATATCATTTATTGAAAAGTTTCTGAAATAAAAAAATTAAATTTTATCAAGTGTTTCAATTATATATATATAGAATATATATACGCAGACATAAAATTACCATTATAGTACCTCTTAATATAAACTTCAATAATTTAAGAAGTTACTTAAATTCATGCAGCAATTTTTTGTTGCTACTTTAGGATAGGTGTAAGTCTAAACGTTATTTTAAGGCTGAATTAATCCATACACGTTATTGCATTTCAGGATGAAATTTCAAAAAGTGTATACTTTATTCATACATAGCAAACCAGAATTCTACGACATACCAACCGACATGTATCTATGTAATTCAAATTTGAAGGGATGTTGGAAAATAAATTCTTTCTACATGTTCTTAAAAATATTTAGAAGAATAAGGGCACTGAATTATTCGAACAGTCCAAAGCTTTACTTTTCTTTGTTATAAGCTATTTTTTATTATTTTATTGATTGTTTTTGAGTATATTTTATAAGTGAAATAACAAAAGAAAATGCTACTACTGTATGTCAACATGTAGTGGTCAAATTTCTATAGACATTTTGATCCAAAATTTCATCGACTTATATACGAAGAGTTGAGGATATCATAATGGTGAATCCTCAAATCAATATTATTCCGTTTTGTGCTTCAGAATTTGTTATAGGTTTCAAGGATATATATTCTTTGCGAATAAAACTTCTAATACCACTTCTTAAGTAGCTGAATTTGGATAAATCACTCCAGTGTAATTTCAGGCAATCTTCTGAGGTTTACGTTTATTATATAGCAAGTTTCAATCAATTTTTAAAATATTTCATCAAATGAAGTTCCAATTAATTACTCTCATAATTTATTCACCGGTGTCATCTAAATATATCAAATTAACAATATAGTTTTATCTTCAAGATCTTTTACGAACCCATTTACTCGAAAAGCCTCCAAATACAGTGTCCATTTCCTTGAAAATTTAAAGTGTTTTTTATTTGAGTTAGAGACTAACTACTTTCAGAAAGTTTGATTCAGAGGAATTTCATATGCTTTCTTATTTTGAAGCATAGGATATACGTATAGTGTCTTTACACTTCCAAGTTGCTAACAGTTGGTTTTATAATTTCAAACTTTACTATATTTGATATTGAGAATAACTACTTTCAGAAGCTATGGTTTTCACTAATTTCACAGGCTCTCTGGTTTAAAAACATCGGGTATACGTATACAGTCTTTACGCTTCCGTGCTAACAACAGTTGGTTATATAATTTCAAACTTATTGGTTGTCCCCATTAAGTTCTGGGTGGTATGGTGATAACATATTTACAAAAAATATAAATAAATTATTGTTTAAAAATCTGGGATGACATTCAAAATTAAATTATTTGAAATGATTTCTTTTACGTATATATATGCATTTATATATACATTACGTATATATATATTTCTTTTCATATATATATATATATATATCACTTTATAGATTGAAATAATTATTTTCTTACTTTCTTTATTACTTTGAACACTGGCTCACTAAATGATTTTTGAATGTTTAACATGCAGGTTCTTCATTTGACAAAACATAAGTAAAAGTCTCATTTTAAACATAAATGTTTGTGGAATTTCTAGATAACAGTAGAATATAAATTCCAGTCGTACATGTTTTTATTTGAAAAGCGTGATGTAAAGTGAGAAAATAATGAAAATATCTGAGATAAAAATTTATAAAAAAATCTTTTAGTTTCTGATATAAGAAATTTGTTCATAATATTGTAAGAGTTTCTTATGAATTTACTTTTTGTAGAATCAAATACTGCTCTAAAACATTTAGATTATCGATTTATAAAATAAATGGTTTACCTATAATACGGAATTGATTTGTACTATATCTATTTGTTTTATAAATAACAGTCACTTTTAATATTAATTAATTTTTATTCGTGTTGTTGTTTAATTTATTGTACTTATTCTACAGGTGAAATCATAAATCTAATTAACAGCTTAGTTGATTTTAAACTAAAATTTTAATTTAATTGAATCAAACTATAGTTTTCAATAAGTTCGTTTGGGAAATTTCAAAGGAATAATTTGATTTACTTAATTCATTTTCTATAATTCAGAAAGATATATAAATCAAGCATTTTAAACTTACAGATATAATATAGAGACCTCTTCAGTTCTCTACTGCGGAAAATGATTTTAACAGAAAGATATGCATGAACAATTTTATTCATGGAATCGGTGCCATTCAATCAAATTCTAAAATTCCTATTCAACTGTTTTAGACATTGTGCAGATTCAATGCAAACCTTATAATTCACGAAGATAAATTAAACTTGAAAGAGAATGGTATTCATAGAAATTTTAAAATTTGAATATGTTACTTAAAAAGTAATTTATAAGATAGTTTCATACAACTATTAAATGAACTCTTTCATTAGGTTTATTTCCCTTAGTTATCTTCATTTAAATATTCCATCAAGAATAAATTTTCTTCTTGCATAGCAATATAACTTTCTTTAAAGTTTGTGTTTATATAGATCAGATAGTATTGTTCATATTGGTGATGAATAGAGTTTTCTTAGCTTTAATAATTTACCAGTACAAAATAAGTGGCTTATACTTCTTAATACGATTAGCTAGAGAGGAGACAGACAGAGAAAATATGATAATTTTTAATATATATATTCATGTTTAAGATCTATATATATATATATATATATATATATATATATATATATATATATATATATATATATATATCGAACTTGACTATTCTTCAGTGCATGACAAGTAAGAAATATGAAATCAAATTCATTATTCTATGAAATTCAGATTAATTTTCAAGCAAGGATTTGATTTTTAAAATTACAAAAATCAATAAAAATGGTATTTTTCGGGTTTGGGAATGAAATAAAAAAGTAATGAATGCTTTAAAATTTACCTTTTTAGTTGTCTCAATATCTCTATAATCCATTTATTTATATATATGGAAAATAATAAAAGTTAATAATTGTATTATAATAAAAAATAATAATAATTATTAATTGCAAAAATAATAAAAGTTTAAATAATAAAAGTTATTAATTGCATGACAGTGTACCTTGCAGTTGTATACCTTCACAGTCCTCTCACTGCCTTACTCGTTTTCTAAAATTCTCATGCTCTCTTGCAAGCATGTCTTCTGGTATTCTTGACATTTTAGCTTCTATTTTGTCCTGTAGGTCTTCCAGGATGTTTTGAAGGTTGCAAAATACCTTCGGCACCAGATAACTCGAAAGAAAAAATTGCATCGTCCTAAGTCAGGTTATTGTGCGGGTCAGTTCGGATCCCCCATCCGAGAGATAAGACTTTGAGGAAATGTTTGCTTAAAAAATTTCACGGTAATATCTAGTTGTAACCAAGTATCCTGCGATTACATCGCTTCGAAAAATAGCGTTGAAAACTCATCCAGCATAGTTAAGTGACGATCCGAATTCAGTTACACCACGATTATTTTAATGGAAAATGTAAGGGTTAATGATGTCTACTTGTGATTTGGAGGATCACAGAATGATGCTTACTTGTGATATGGTACACCCCACAATGATGCTTATTTGCGATATGATGCACCGCTCAATAATGTAATCTGAGCGCAGGAGTCTGCGTTGAATTACCCTGGGATTCGTTTTTCTGTAGTACCACATATTCAGTTTCTTTATACATCCACTGAGGTGAAAATGTGTCTCTTAAAAAAAGAACACGTTTTTGTCACGGGTTATCATATATTTCTTCACAAGATGTTCTTCATGGTACATAGTTTCGTAATTACGTGATAGACCGCGAACATTTTATACGAATAAAAATTCAGTCCATTATGAAGAGTCAAGTGGAGAGAACGTCTTGAAATGCCAAGAGCAAGAGCAATGTTTTCGAAATGAGTATTTCGGAGATTGCAACACAATTGTTCTAACTCGCTCAGCAATGTGTGGTATTGAAACACTTCTCTCGGGTCCTTTTGGTACAGATGACTCATTACTTGTTGTTCTCAATGCATTTGTCCAATTTACAATTGCTTGCAGTCCTGGCATGCATCAACAAGGGAGGGACGGTAAATTGCAAACGAAAAGTACGCTGCACTGTAAGGGCTTCGAAATATACACTTCAACACAAAATGAGGGCTTCCCACCTGTCCACTGCATTGTAGCAACTGGACAACAGATGAATACAAATCTCCTTTTGAACACTTTAAACGACGCCCCCTCTCCTCTCCTCTCTATCCCACCAACAGTACCGTCGCATTATGAATGCTAAAAAAGCAATTTAACATACTTCATCCTGTATATACATTGCTGAAAGCACCTGTAAGAAGAAATACACAATAAATTCTATCATAGAAGACACAATATTTTTGCATAGTAATAATAACAGTCAGAATTTATGTATCACACCATTAACCTTCATACTTATTGCATATTCATACTGATCGCTATATTCTGTTGCATATATTCTGACATTGCCAGTATTTTCACAAGCAAAACCATAGGCATAAAGAAATACGCAATAAATTCTATCATAGAAGACACAATATTTTTGCATAGTAATAATAACAATTAGAATTAATATATCACATCATTAAACTTCATACTGATCGCGATATTCTGTTACATATATTCTGACTTTGCCTGTATTTTTAAATTGAAAAATATTGATTTTATTATATTTGAATGTAATAAATTGTGTTAAAATACAAAAAGCAGGAATAAATAATTCTCAGAATTATTTTGCATTTCGTACAAATATACTAAGGAATCTATTAAATTATATAAAATAACAGTTTAAGGAAAAACTAACTGCAGTTTTAATACATTTCTTCCATAATCAATAAATGGATATGAAGAAACAAAATATAAGTAAATCTATTACCAAAAAATCAAAGCCATCGTTTTGACAACTATTTGCTGATAATCATCGCTGAAAACCTTTCAAACATTGGACACACTTCAACAGTAGTATTCCATAGCACACTGTGAGGGCATTATTAATCTAAGGATTCACGCATTGGAGGGAAAACTTATAGACAGTCAAGCACAGATCTTTACAATGGTCTCAATGTCCTGCAAGTGAGGTGATACCTCCGGGGGTAATCAGATCAGTTACTAAAACTCTTCTGTTCGATACTTGCTTGTAAATGACGAAAAACTTAACCCAGCAACTAGAAATCTTTGCCATTTAGAAGTGATCTAATTGGTAGAGCTTAATTCAGGGCTAGGTAAAGGGAATTATTGTGAAGAAACTACCACATGTCCGAGAAAAACGAACAATCCTAAAATTCAGGCTTAAATTTGGCTAAGCCTAAAATTAAACCAAAATTAAGTCTTAATTTTAGGCTTGAGTTTAAGCCAAACTTGAGCATTAATTCAGGCTAAATTAAAGGCTTAAATTTAAATTTTGATTTCATTGACATTAGCTAATAGGCAGTCAGTTACTGAGTAACGTACACCACAAGCCAATAAATTGCTACACCAAGAAGGCGACATGCTACAGACGTGAAATTTATACGAAAAGAAGAAGGTGCTGTGATATGCAAATGATTAGCTTTTCAGCGCATTCAGACAAAGCAGGCGCCAGTAGCGACACCTATATTGTGTTTAAATGAGGAAATTGTTCAGCCGGTTCCTCATACACAAATTGCATTTGAACGTTGTTGTCTGGTGAAAAGTTGTTGTGATGCCTCGTGTAAGAAGGAGAAATGCGTACCAGCACGTTTCTGACTTTGATAAAGGTCGAATTGTAGCGTACCGGGATTGCGGTTTATCTTATCGCAGTATTGCTGCTCGCGTCGGTCGAGATCCAATGAGTGTTAGCAGAATATGGAATCGATGGGTTCAGGACGGTAATACGGAACACCATGCGGGATCTCATCGGCCACCTATCACTAGCAGCCGAGAAGACAGGCATATTATCCTCATGGCCGTAATGGATCGTGCAACCACGTCACGAGCCGTGAGTCAAGAAACGGGGTCGTTTGGAAGACAACAAGTGTCTGCACTAACAGTTCGACGACGTTTGCAGAAGCATTAACTCTAAGCTCGGAGACCATGGCTGTGGCTTCCCTTGACGCTTGCGTCATAGACAAGAGCACCTTCAATGGTGTGATCAACGACGAATCTGGCGCACGAATGGCGAGACGTCATCTTTTCAGATGAATCCAGGTTCTGTGTACAGCATCATGATGGTCGCATCCGTTTTTGGCGTCATCGTGGTGAACGCACACAGGCAGCATGCATTCGTCATCGTCATACTGGCCCATCACCTGGCGTGATCATATGAGGTGCCATTGGATACACGTCTCGGTCACCTCTTGTTCGCATTGACGGTGCTTTGAACAGTGCACGTTACATTTCTGGTGTGTTACGACCCGTGTCTCTACCCTTTATTCGAGCTCTGCGAAACCCTACGTTTCAGCAGGATAATGCCCAATCGCATTTTGACGGTATTGTACGGACCTTTCTTGATACGGAACATGTTTTGCTGTTGACCTGGCCAGCACGTTCTTCAGATCTTTAACCAATAGAAAACGCCTGGTCAATGATTGCCGAGCGAGTGGCTCGTCACCAAACGCCAGTCACTGTGGTTGATGAACTGTGCCATCGTGTTGAAGCAGCAAGGTCATCTGTACCTTTACATACAATCCAATTTCTGTTTGACTCAATGCGCAGGCGTATAACTGCTGTTATTACTGCCAGATGTGGTTGTTCTTGGTACTTATTTCTCAAGATCTATCCAGCCAAATGTTTTGAAAATTTAATCACTTGTTATTTCTAGTATAATATATATGTCCAATAAATATCATTTTGTTATCTGCATTTCTTCCTGGTGTAGTAATTTTAATGGTCAGTAGTGTATTATACTATCAAAGCCCTTATATGGTGAGGTAGAATCATTCATTAGAACAGAGTGAGCCAAATACATAGGTATGACATAGTGTAGTGGATAGTGTAGCCTTCATTTAAATACAGGATTTTCATAGAAAATGAGACATAGTTACGTGTCACAACAAGGAAGTTTAAAAATAACCCCTCGTATCATCAGCAGTGAAGTCAAAATTCAGATGCCTAGCACCCATCCCAATATGTTTAATCTGTCCACTTTGAAATGTTTGCGCCTGCTCCTAGACCAGGTCTTCACAGGGGAGCTTAAAATAAATATATCCTTAAAAATTTAATAGTAAATAATTTATATGTTCGTTTAAATAGAAACTGTCGATTTTATCATACTTTATATTAAAGTAATTTAGCCATTCCAATAATAATATGAAGTTTGCAATATACTTTCAATAATTTCATCGTTAGTTAATAGTATATGTAATAGATATTAAAATATGTTAATTACAAGATAATGAAACACTTTATCATAGTTCAAAATGTTTAATAATTATATATAATGAAAGTAAGCAATGCTCAATTTTATAATTATTTAATCTTTATGAATAATTAGAAATTCCATTATTTAAATCATTGTAAATCAATTAATTTATGTAAGGCCATAAAGCCTTTCACATTGATAAGATGCAATATTTAGTTTATCAATTTTTCCTTTTTTTTAAAAATTATTTTTATGTTTTTTCAATTTAAAAAAAAATTAATTTTAGCATTGAAAATTTTATTTACAAAAGTATTTTAGTTTTCCTTAAAGTTACTCAAAAGAGAGATTTATTTAGCTCTTTTTAAATTGAAAATCCATTAGTTGATAATATTTTCACTACTTACTATGAAGTAAAGTTGAAAATCTAATTAATCTATATATCTTTACATTGATTATAAAGATTTTAGGATTAATTTCCTTTATAGATTTATATTATCTAATTTAGAACATGTGAAAACTCTGAACTTTGAAGTTCCCTTTTCCCATTAAACTAGATTAATTTTAAATAAGGCTTAAGCTTTTAAAGAGATGGAAAGGATTTAAAATTTCACATCAATTAGTTTATATTGATGTACTCTCTCTCTTCTGATATTACTGCACATTCATTTTCCAAATCATTGAGTGATGGGGTTCATGAGAGAAATGAAGGCATTAAATTTGGTGATGCGTGTTTTAATAATTCTAGTAACCAAAATTTAATTCATTGCTCAATTTCTATTTCCTTTTTCTTATACTGCAAATCTATCTTTAAAAATAGATGTTAACCCATATTATTTTATGCTATCTTTTTTTAATTTTATTTATAAATGATACAATGCTAACACACAACATATTTATAAATAAAAGCAATATATATATATATATATATTTATTCGTAAATATTTTATGTTATATAATAGCGGTGTGTTACGGTTTTTAAGAAAATCATTTTGTCATAAATTTCACATCAAGTTGTATCGTTTATTAAATTTTTAATTATAATTACTAAACAATTTTAGAAGATATAATTAATGGAAGCTGATTTATAGGATAAAAAAATTGTTAGTGTAAGTAATACGTTATTTAATTACTAAAATGAATATTTTTTTATGAAGAAATATATACATATTTTTTAATATGACAACTGTCTCAAACAGATAAGGAAAATTTAATTAATGAATTTAAGTGTGTTGCTCCTACACCAATTTATTCAATAAAATTTGTTTCAGTTTATACAAGGCATCATTTTTATTTTAATAGTATTCAACATTTAAATCACGTATTTTACTGTTAACAATATGTTTGTACTAAATTTATTTCATATTTGTATTAATTAAAGGAAAAGTAATTTTCTTTTATGGTATTAAATGAAGTTTCAAATTTTAACAAAGAATGTATCAATATCACTTTAAATCGTTTTGAAAATAATATTAAAGGTAATTAAAACATAGTTTGAAATGCATAAAAAACAATATGTTTCATTTATAATAGCACCATTTGTCACCCTATAATGCAAGAACAACTACAGAAACTAAAATAAATGATAATAAAATGTGCGTGTTGTGTGTTGGGAACAAAAATCCATACCCCTATTTTAACAGAATGGCATCATATTTTGAGAGTGAAGAAAAATCTATATCCAAACTTCTTGCAGTTGAATGAAGTCAATCTGTCTGTAACATCTGTTACAGGTTTATTAGAGGAAATTTTTGCTTCATAATTATAAGTTTATCATTATTTTGATTAATTATATGTCACACCGTGACAAATATTATTCCCGTTATAAATATATCTTGGTGTACATTATTGGATTATAATTGTAAATATATTAGTATTACAATTAATTAACTTGCAATCCAAGATATCTATTATTTTTGAATCAATCACAAAGTATTTCTCCTCCAGTTGATAAATGAAAGAAAATTAAACTATCATCATAAGACAAAATAAAGGTATTATTTGAAAAATAATACTTTTACAGTTACAAATAGTATGTTGTAAACAGATTACAATTAATTATTTTACTCAAATACTGTAGAAAATCAAACCACTTAAAATCTCTGCAAACTTTATGATTTAATGACTATTTATTATGAGATGAAAATTTATGTCTATTAACTGGATGAGAAAAATATTTTTAATAAATTCGTAATAAGTATCTACGTATATTAAATAAAAAATCATATGCTCATGCTTACTTAAATTAATTTTTATTCGAAAGAAATTTTCAAATCAATATATTTTTTGATTTATGCTTTAAATAGAAAAAGTTAATATATATATATATATATATATGTATATAAATATATATATATATATATATATATATATATATATATATATATATATATATATATATATATATATATATGTATATAAATATAAGCAAATTTTAATAATCACAATTATCCAAAATTACTTTCACTTGATTGTAAATGTATACTTTTTATTAAAATTTCATCTTATTTTTATTATTTAAAAAATAATTAATGTATTATTTGAGTTTTCTTCTAATTAGAAATTTTCTTCTAATTAGAAATTCGTATGGTTCATTTTCACGTGAGAGATTGGTGTTTTTGTTTTATAAATTAAAAACTAATGTTAACATTCTGCATTATCTTTATGAAGTTTCATTACTATAATTTGAAAGTACTTAGAAATAATATATATTTGTTTCTAAAATTATCCTCTACTTAGAATATTCCAAATTCTACACTGGATTTTAAAATGCTTTTACATATGTTGTGAATTTCTTTGTGATAAATTCCAAGATTTTTTGCAGGCTCCATGTAATTTTTAGTGTTTTTGATTTACACCTGCTTATTATCTTCATTGCGCAAAGGAATCTCTTTTCACAACATTGAATTATATCAGTTTTATCATACTTGTCTAAAAAATTTGATGATTGCTAGGTATTGTATCCTATATTTTAAAATGTCCAATAGTTAACAATGGAAAAATGTTGAATTTTTGTATTTTATCTTAAATTACCTTTCTAGTTATAACTAAATGAGATAATAAACGTAATTTGCCCAGAATGAACGAAAATATTACATATTCTGTAATACAAAAGTTTTGCATAAAAATAATACCCTGCTATACTTAATTAGTTTTATACTTAATTATGTTTCTTCATTTTAAAAAAAATATGTCCATTTTTCCCAATATATGCAAAACAGTTCATTATATATATATATATATATGTATATGATCTATACCATTATATATATATATATATATATGTATATTAACTATACCATTATATATATATATATATATATATATATATATATATATATATATTATATATATATATATATATATATATATATATATATATATATATATATAATGTTTACGGGGAAATATAATCTTTTAATTATTAAATTTTTCTTTATATTTCATACAAGAATATGAATTAGGGTATATTTTAAATACATATTTTAGCAATACATTTTTTCAGAATTATATTTCATTCTATTTTTATAAAACAGTCTCTCAGAAAATATTGATAATTTCAGATTAAGTTGGCCTTTTTATGACACAAACAGATCTCGTTCATTGTGTTACGTCGCCAAAAGAATGTTTCAGATGTAAAGTACATAATTACAGCCAAATCATTTTACTCTTAATTTTCTTATACAAAGTTTCTATTCAGAGTGAATTCATTTTTATGATGTGCATAATGGCAAAATAATCACGCCTATCTGAAGGAGGAATTATTGGAAATATTACTTTGATCACGAAAGTAAGAACTAGTTAACAGTTTCGGGAGAAACAAAAGTTTAAGTAGTGGAAGCATAGCACATCAATTTATAGAAAAGGAATTTGACAGAAATCAAATTTTATTAAAGGTTAAAAGGGGAATTTTAAAAGATACATTTTACTTAAGAGGCTATTTTTAAAATATATGATATTAACTAAACTTAGATCTGTGTTTATTGATTTCACACATTTGTGTGTGTAAATATACACTAGTGGCCATTAAAATTGCTACACCAAGAAGGCGACATGCTACAGACGTGAAATTTATACGAAAAGAAGAAGGTGCTGTGATATGCAAATGATTAGCTTTTCAGCGCATTCAGACAAAGCAGGCGCCAGTAGCGACACCTATATTGTGTTTAAATATGGAAATTGTTCAGCCGGTTCCTCATACACATATTGCATTTGAACGTTGTTACTTGGTGAAAAGTTGTTGTGATGTTTCGTGTAAGAAGGAAAAATGCGTACCAGCACGTTTCTGACTTTGATAAAGGTCGAATTGTAGCGTACCGGCATTGCGGTTTATCTTATCGCAGTATTGCTGCGCGCGTCGGTCGAGATCCAATGACTGTTAGCAGAATATGGAATCGATGGGTTCAGGACGGTTATACGGAACGCCTTGAGGGATCTCAACGGCCAACTATCACCAGCAGCATATTATCCGCATGGCCGTAATGGCTCGCACAACCACGTCACGAACCGTGAGTCAATAAACGGTGTCGTTTGGAAGACAACAAGTGTCTGCACGAACAGTTCGACGGCGTTTGCAGAAGCATTAACTCTAAGCTCGGAGACCATGGCAGTGGCTTCCCTTGACGCTGCGTCATAGACAAGAGCACCTTCAATGGTGTGATCAACGACGAACCTGGCGCACGAATGGCGAGACGTCATCTTTTCAGATGAATCCAGGTTCTGTGTACAGCATCATGATGGTCGCATCCGTGTTTGGTGGCATGTGGTGAACGCACACTGGTATCGCGCATTCGTCATCGTCATACTGGCCCATCACCTGGCGTGATGGTATGGGATACCATTGGATACACGTCTCGGTCACCTCTTGTTTGCATTGATGGTGCTTTGAACAGTGCACGTTACATTTCTTGTGTGTTACGAGCCGTTGCTCTACCCTTTATTCGAGCCCTGCGAAACCAACGTTTCAGCAGGATAATGCCCGACCGCATGTTGCCGGTATTGTACGGACCTTCGTTGATACGGAACATGTTCGGCTGTTGTCCTGGCCAGCACGTTCTCCAGATCTTTCACCAGTAGAAAACGTCTGGTCAATGGTTGCCGAGTGTCTGGCTCGTCACAAAAAGCCAGTCACTACGGTTGATGAACTGCGGCATCGTGTTGAATTTGCATGGGCATCTGTACCTGTACATGCAATCCAATCTCTGTTTGACTCAATGCCCAGGCGTATAACTACTGTTATTACTGCCAGGGGTGGTTGTTTTGGGTACTGATTTCTCAGGATCTATGCAGCCAAATTTTTTGAAATGTAATCACTTGTTATTCCTAGTATAACATATTTGTCCCATAAATATCATTTTGTTGTCTGCATTTCTTCCTGGTGTAGCAATTTTAATGGCCAGTTGTTTATATATATATATATATATATATATATATATATATATATATACATATATGTATATGTATATACATATATATATATATATATATACATATATGTATATATATATACATATATATATATATATATATACATATATGTATATATATATATATATATATGTATATATATATACATATATATATATATTTTAATAAATAAAATAATTATTTAAAAACAAATATATATATATATATATATATATATATATATATATATATATATATATATATATATATATATATATATATATATATATATATATATATATATATATATATATATATATATATATATATATATATATATATATATAACCATAAAGAACTTTATGCATTAATCTACGCTTCTTAACGAATACGTTTCATAAAACATACAATATTTTATTTATATAGTGACGTTTTATTTTAAATTATTTTAAGTACTTTTTAGAATATGTATTTAATTAAATGTAATTAAATTTTGGAGTTTACAAAAAAATATTTATAAATTAACACATATTAGCTAACTTATAAATTTACTTAGTGTTAATTATTTATGAACAATAATTATGAGAAAACCGATTTACACAAAATTATTATCAAGAATAATTAAGAAAAGTAAATTTTGTCCCTGATTTCTGTTAACTATTTCACATTTTATACGCATGGCATATAAATAATTATTACGTTTCCAGCATGTTTAGATAGACTTTAATGAATGTTGACAAACATTTTATGTATGTTAGTATGTATTTTAACAAATTCTTTATTAAGAAGAATACAAAAATTCTAATGATGCAAATTTAAATAATTATAAAAAATATTCTGTAGGATTGTATAGGATTGAATTTCTAGTTCCAGTAATTAATTTTATTGTAATTTTTATTGCGATTGATTTTATGGCTTGATTCAAATGGCTTAAATTTGCATTTTGTGATCAGAATTGAAAATTAATTACATTACAATGTGTTTTATAATCTAAATCTTCATTTTTCTTGTTGCTCTTCTTATAGTTTCACGTCTGAAAACTATTTAATTTTTTCAAGTTGCTTTTAGTATTTAAAGTACTTTTAGATTTTAAATACTTGAAACAATTTAGTAGAATCTTATGGTGATTTAAATACTTTGAAAGAGCTTTTTAGAAAAATATTTCTAATATATATAATTTTATCAGAATTATACTTTTAGAATAATTGTTGTAAGAATTTGCTTGAAGATTTATGTCAAATTTTTGGATCTTCCAAAGTATAGAAAATATTTCCACACTTTTTTAATCATATTATTTTTATGATTAGACTCATGAAACTATTTATTACAGAAAATAGGTATTTAACAAGTTTATTTTTATATCCCTAATGTTTATTTAAATCCTGTGATTTCTTAAAATTAATGATGATATACACAATATAAATTTTATTTACGTAAATGAAATTGTTATAAATTTATATTTGTACTATTTGATAAAAAATGAAGCCTTATTAGGAAAGAAAATTAATTCCTACATTTTTCGAGACAGTATTCTTTAGAAATTTTGCTTAAATAAAAGTAAAAATTTATCTAATTTTTTAAAGAGATGCTGCTTGACTTTTAAAACATTCGCACAACAAAATTACATACATAGTAATTACAATTACATAACAATTACATGTTGATCACATTATTCGAATTAGAAGCAAAATGTTCGTATCAGTTATGTTACCAATTTTAAATTCACATATATTGTTGAAATATAACATTAAATATACAAAAAGTGTTCTTATACTTTAACTTGTATTGGATTAACTATTATAGATTTACTTAAACTATAATTCACTGTTTCTTTAAATTCATAAAATTATTTACAATTTAACTTCAGGAAAATAACACAATTGGTGTAAAATGCTAAGGTATATATATATATATATATATATATATATATATATATATATATATATATATATATATATATATATATATATATATATATATATATATATATATATATATATATATATATATATATATATATATACATATATCTGTGTGTGCTTATGTGTATACTGCATTATTAAAATATATATATTTTGCACTGACATTGGAGGATTTGTGGATGACTATCAGATTTATCAAAAATGACCTATAAATTGTAAAAATAAATTTTCATTTTAGACAATGACTCTTTAAGTGTGAAACTATAATACATTTTTAAGAAAATATTCATAATATTTAAGAACGCCGCAAGACATTAATAAATTATTAAAGAAGAATTACAAACTTGTATTAAAGATTTTAAATCCTCACACACTTCTGGTAAATATAAAAAAAATTATGTTTGGAAAGAAAATTTTTGCATTGTTTAGTTTTATTACCTTGGATCTTGGTCACTTAACACATCACCCTTTATCTGACTTTGCATACTTGGTTAGATACTAAATCTCTTTTGATTCACTTGTTTTTATTGATTTTTAACATTTTTCTTTAAAGAGATCATTGACCTTGTTTTCAAGTGTGGATGTATAAAAGATGATTGATTTTTAAAGAGTTTTAATTTATTTGCATATTTCTTTTATTGACATCACCATCTTTTCTTGACCTTATTATCTAGTGTATTATGTTTTATTTTACTAGTGTCCTTCTAATGCATTTTTTGACATTAGAAGGACACTAGTATATAATTCTTTGACTTCAATGTTCAATAAATACAACAAATGACAATTTGTTAGTGTTTTGAGCTCTTATAAAATCTCACTCAGACATTTCTACTGTACCTACAGTTGTTTCGTTGCATTTTAAAACTAAATAACTTCTGGTTTATCTTATAAGAGTCATTTATGATCAAAATTATAGATGTTTTAATATTTGTTTTAGTTTTCCTATGTTTCAAACTGTCAAATTTTTGTTTTCAGAAATGTTTTCTTCTAATTCAGATTTTTCGTTGCTTTCATCACTCTGCTCAATTTAAATACTCGTATCATTATCATGACAACTGTACATTTCTTTATCAGGTTCATCTTCACCGAGTTGATTAATATAATCTGCAGAATATTTATTTCACTTTACAGAGTTTTATATACGCTCCTTCTTTTCCATACTCTTTAATTTACGTTTATACATAACAGTTTAAAAATGAAATGGTGAACAAAAAATTATGAGAACACTTGAGACACGAAACTGAGCTGCTTATAGGAGACATTTTGAAGGACTACTGGTAGCATGAGTCCCCAAGTATCCCCCATATCTTATGCATTCTTCGAAATGACTACGAATTTTCTTATGAAATAAGAAAAGAGGCAGAAAAAACAATGGCCTTTCCAAGGAGAATGTCAAACAAAAAAATACTCTAAGTATAATTGATTAAAGATTAATAGTTTTTTCAGGCTTGTTGATTTTCGAAACATTTTGTGACTGGGCGATTAACCTTCTAACGGCTTAAGATTTAACTTCTTAATAGCAAAATAAATATATAATAGTATTTTTAGAGCTTAATTATGTAGTTTTCCGTCTATTAGGCAGAAAGGGAAAAGTTGAAGTAGGTAATAAAAAAGAATGGTATCACAGTTTTCTTTACCCGAATACACTGCAATGAGAAACCAAATAGCATTAAATTTCTGACAATTTACCGCAAATGATACTGACATCGCTTCATTTTTTATCATTTTTAACTAAAAGTGTCATATGTGCTAAATTAATACTAATTAAGTGTATCTCTTGCCCAATAAAATATAAATATAAGAGAATATGAGAGCTGATATCCCATTAAATGTACTTAGAATTAATATTAAATCGATAACAATTGATTATTGTTTATTGTACTTGTCATATAATTTAAATTTTATCATTCACAGAGTGCTTATTTCTAGAACAGGAACAATAGTTATGTAAAAATGATATCACAAAATATAAAAATTAATATTGAGTAATAAAAATTATATAAGTAATATACCCAAGATATGTGCTAAATATCGCAAGATATATTTATACAGAAAAATCAATCGAAGGCATCATACAGAACAAATGTTACAGAATTTATAGTTTACTGGTGAAGTTGACCACATTTTTGCCTGTTTTGAAATAAGTTATCGAAGATTAAAATTTTAGAATTTATTATTTTTAATAAATATTTTACATAATCTGATATTCATAACGCATTTTTCTTCTAAAATTTGAATTTTAATGTGATGGAAAAGAATGTCTGTGTTTATTTAACTGAAAATAATCTCTTCTCTCTACCAAGAAACATGGGGACTGAAAATGTTTTCTGTGAAAATAGAATTACTTTTTGCAAATTAAACTTTATAGCATGAATTCTCCCAAATTCTGTGAAAAATGATGTAAATATTGGGAAATATTCATAAATTTAAAGGCTCACTAAAGGAAAACTTTTGAAATTTTCTTTGCAAAACCATGAAATATTTAGAAATTTATATTGAAAAGTATTTCGATATTATCGATAATATCTTATATATATTTTTATATACATGACTCAATAAATAATAGGAACCAATCTTTTCCAAAGTATATGAGCTGAATTCTATTCAAATGCTTCAATTGAATTTTATATTTCATTTACAAATATTTTAACAAAATATTTAAATGATTAATTTATATTTTTACAAGTAAAACTTGTAAAAATAAAAATTAATATTATGATATTTAGTAAACTATATTTCCATTGACACAATACGTCAAGTATATTATTATGCTTAGCTGTCTTGAAATAATTATTTGAACAATTGCTTTCTTTATTCGTATACAGTTACAATAAATAAATTTATTTATTTGAAATGTAAATAAATTTAATTTTATGGATACATATGATTATATATATCATAATAAAACGATTTATTATAAATAGGTTTAATGCATAGGAATATAGTTGTGTATGCAGCTACAAATAAAATTTGGTACTTAACTATTGTAAAAATGCTATGAATGTTAACTTCTATGTTAACTTCTAAAATGTTAATTTCTGTCTAAGCTTTTGAACATCATACCTGATAAAATAAAAATGTATAATAATATATAATTTAGGATAGTTGCCAATCAAATATGTGCACAAAAATGTCTATTATTTAATTTATAAATTATCTTTGTATTTAATTATATATATGTTGTAATGAAAATTTAGACGACTCATTATAAATAGGTTTTTGTTTATAACTATAATTGTTTATCCAGTTATAAAATAAATATGACCTTATATATTGTTAAGAAACTGCTACAAAACTTTAACTTCTATCAAGGTGCTTAAACATTATATCATTTAAAGAATCCCAAAGATTATTGGTAAGTAAAAAAATCTCTCACAGAAAAGTATGTTTGTATTTAGTTTATGAATAAAATGAATAAATAAATGAATTTATGAAGGGGTACATACATTATTTGTCATTAAAACTACATCTTGTAAAACAAATACAGATAACAATATTATTTGCTGGACAAACGTATTATAACAGATTTCTGTGAAATTTGTAAGTATAGATCCTCAGAATACTGTACTCCTAGAACAATCGCTGTCATAAACGACATCTTTTTGTATTCCTGTGCATTGAATCAGAGTTTTATTGTTATGACCTGATTCTGCTGTAGTGCAAATTCCGCCAATACTACAGTTTACCTACAGTAGGCAAATGCGAGTCAATCTAGATAGGAAACGATAAACTGGTTGTATGCTATTGTTGAAATATTTGGAGAGTATGGTCAGACAGTGGCTAACAATTTTCTGAGTGAAGGATGATCATTACTATGCTTGCATCACGTGAACATTCATAATCAATACCGAATGACTCGTGCATAATCATGCAATATTTAGTTCATAGTTAACCAACAATAACTTATTTATGTAAATCTAATGTGAACCTAAAAATGTGCAACAAAAGACTTTTCTTAACCAGTTTTTTTGAAAATAAATAGTTACAATATTACAATGATGTAAATTTATCCGGGTATATTATATTATTAAGAAGATAGAATTTCCTGTTGCTATTTTTAAACAGATATAAACGTTATATTTCTGCTACCAAAACATTTCATCGCTGAATAATCAGTTTGGAAAACATTAAATATTTACTTAAATGGAACATTGCTGATACAACTTTGATCGTAAATCTTCTCTTTTATGCTACAATCATATCAGAATGTCTCTTAGGTTTGCTCATCTTATTTATTGCCATTCGCTGGGTTGATGAATTTGTAATAAGTCGATAGGGTGATAGGAATTGCAAACTAGATTTAAAATAGAAATTCTCAGAAGTTTAAAAATATACACACAAAACACGCATATATATATATATATATATATATATATATATATATATATATATATATATATATATAAAGTAAAGATATATGATCATTTATTTTGATATCTTAGAAAATATTAAGAAATAATATTTAAATAATTAATTAAATATAGATATATAGTTAATCTTAGTTTTACCAGAATCATACATAAAACATATTTTTGTGTGAAATATATTAACGCATTGCAACACGATAGTATTTATTAAATGCTATCTATGCATTCGCATATTTGTAAATTATATATTTTTATTGTCTTTAAATATTTTTATTTAACTGGTAGATATTTATGAATTTATAGTTTAAAACTTATGGAAAGTATAATTAAAATTAATAGTATTGAAATACAAATTAACATGTTTTAAACGAAAAAATGTTTAAGCTAAATATAAGGTAAACTTGGTTTTCTGGGTAATTAGGTATTGTGTAAAAAATCATACGAAAAGATTTTAAGAAAATCATATAATTTTTTTACAAAAAATTAGAGAAGATATTTTTTGCATGGAGTAGTAGGAAAATTTATGAAATAGGGACAAAATGATATAAAATAAATAAATGAATTACATATGGATATAATATGAAATTTAATTTCGAATTTTACACGCGGAAAAATTCTGAAAATCCACCTTTGTATCTAAGTAAAAAAATAGTTATCTGTGTGTTAAAGAAATATGTCTCAACACAGAAGAAGAAAGTATACATTGAAGAAAAAAGTAAATTGGAAAAAATAAACTATAACTACGATTTTTCGAAAGACCATTTACAAAAATACTATGAATAAATAAACAGATATGCGCTGCATATATGTGTGCATGCTGACAGCAAATATCATTAGAGTGCCATGATGTAAAAATTTACTACAAGTTATATTTCACATAAAAAATAAATTCTCAAAAAGTTGCGCATAGATAAAGATAGAACAGAAATATGTCTACAAATATTATAGAGAAATTTCACATTGCACTTTAATTGCTTTTCAAATTTATTCAGGATATAGTTTTCACCTCTTCACAGTATTTTTACCGTATATATGTTTGCATTCTGGAAAAAAATATCGTGACTGTGCGATAATGCCAAAACCACTATAATTCATACATCAAGCAAAAATAAAATCGCAAAATGATTTTCATGAATAAGGATAGCACTAACAATAAAGTGCTCCAGAATATTATAACTTCATCTAAAAATATCGTTTTTTAAATCCGATAAAATATTATTTAAGTATGAAAAATTATTTAGTTATCTACCACTATTTATTTTGTAACCGAATTATATATAACAAAGAAAAAATGTAGAAATATCAAAAGATCTTGCCAAACATTTATACCCTCACCAATCAATCAACTTAGTCATTTATTTAGTATTGTGGTCTGATTGCGATTTACTTTTGGATATTATTTTGCACTGTATGCGTAAGTAGAATGCCTCTTGGTTTATCGTTAAACGAAAATGAAAAAGGTCAAATTACAACATTCCATCAAGAAGGAATCAGCAATCGTGAAATTGCTCGGAGACTAAAAAGATCACCGCGAGTTATTAACAATTGTTTAGATAATCTAAGAAAATATTGGTCTATAAAACGTTCAAGACGTAAACCGAAGCTGTCAGAAAGAGATAAAAGACGTATTTTTCATGAAGCGTCCAATTCTTCTAAATCTTGTGAACAGATTCGTCGCATTTTGATGCTTGATGCCCTACTGGAAACTGTTAGAAATGCTTTAAAGTGAAACATAAACATTGTGAGAAAGAAACTGAAGCCAGCACCCGCAATTAATGCTGCTGATAAAGTGAGAAGATTAGAATTTGAAGGGCAACACATGAACACAGACTGGACAAAAGTTAAATAATAAAATAAGTAATTCATTAATTTTTCACATTATTACATCATTGACACAATAAATTCATTTATTTTAATTTACTTTTAGATCATCTGGAATGATGAAAAGAAATGGAATCTTGACGGGCCCGACGGGTACAGACTTCTGGCACGATTTACGCAAAAAAGCAAAGTACCTTTCAAAACGAAATTTTGGTGGAGGTAGTATAATGACTTGGGGAACTTTTAATACCCCCGGAAAACTTCGTCTAGCCTTTGTTCCGAGTCGAATGAATAGTGAACTTCATCAATAATTCTTAGATGGCTTATTTATCCCCTTTTTAGTAGAAAATGATGATATTTCTTTTACATTTAATCATGATAATGCGTCAATACATCGTACCAGAAACTGGTTAAATTCGCAAAAAATCCCTGTTTTACAGCATCCTTCCCGTTCACCATATCTCAATCCCTTCGAAAACATATGGGGAATATTAGTTTGCCGAATATATCAAGAAAATCCACAGTATAGCTCTATTTAAGAACTCAAAAGTGTCATTAAACATTTTTGGAATTCTCTAGAAGATCTGATAAATAATGTAAATAGTATGCCAAATCGTATTTTTAATTTAATTTAAAATAAAGGAGGCCATATTTGAAGTTTTTGATGTAAAACTTGTAAAATTATTTTATTAATAAAAGAAATATTTCCATTATTCCATATTTGGCATTAATTAATATAAATTTTATGATTTGGTGATTATATTTTACAAAAATATTTGTCACAAAATAACAAACTAAAATATTGTTTTATAATAATGCAATTTTTCATTGTAAACTTTAAACGTTTTGAAACATTCGAATTCATTAAAAAATTGATAGACATTTTAGTGATGCTATAATCTTTTGGAGAACTTTAGGTTTACTGTTTAGAATAGATGTGTTGGAACAGAATAATGTGAAACGGACTGAATGTTTGTGTTTTGGCTCGTGAAGTGATTGGACGATCCATTTAACTATGAGAACAAAGCACTTGTCATAAGGCATTATTTCTCGCTTCTGCGGCCTACTATAAACTACATGAGCTTCTTGAAAAGTGCTAAATAAATATAACATTGATGCAAGTGCTTTCCCTGCAAGTGTCTCTTCTCTGATGCAGTTCAGGGGTAATTGTTTCGGAAAAATATTGAGTGCTTCTCAGGGCTTAAACATTACTGGTACTACCGTCCTCTTTTGGATTGCTGGCGGGTTACTGTGTGTATTTAGTGCTAAATACACGTAGTACAAACATTGGCCGAGAGAACGCTGATGTTTTTAAAGAAACTGTACTGGTAAAAGAGGTGCGTTACTGACAAGAATAATTTTTTTTAGACCCGTGCTTACTATTTATATTATTCGAAGAGAATATCAAGGGGATTCTTTAATTTTAGCTGGTATAAAATCTAGCTATAAGAACTACGTTCACAATACTAATTAAATGGAAGATAATTAAAAATATGAAATTATAGTAGACCGTTCAAAAATATTATATTGCTTAATTCCACCGAGCAATTAACTCATATTCCAGTTACTACTATCTACAAAGGCATTTGCATTAAATAGGTATAATGTGCTCTACTGGTTGTTCTCTGTGCAATTATGATGATATGGATGCTACTCACCTCCAGAACTGCCCTGAAGTTTTAAAGTTTATGACTGACAACTCTTTTGAGACTATTAAAAGACTTTATTCTTGTTTTTATACTTGTTCATTTTTTATTGGGCTGCTCGTCGATTAATGGCAGAGTTGCAAAGGGCGGGCGTAGGATAAAAATATTCCATTTACTGGATAATACCATCGTTAAAGATGCTTTGATTGTAGAAGACATTAATTCTTATTCCCCTAGATGTGACTGTAATGTTACAAACGTTTTTTGGTAAAATCATGGAAAACTTTATTGATACTCTCCTTATGGGTTGTTGCTAATGTTAATGGTTACGTTTTTGTTATAAGGCAGGTAGACTTAATTTTAATTTGGGCTTATCACAACAATTTGCCACAGATGATTTCTTTGAGACTTTTTAAGAGACATTTTTCCCCAGTACCAAATATTTCTTGCAGGAGAGTTTACCCATGAGGAATTTTAGAAACGCTGAACGGAAATCTTTTAGCATCCTGACCAATAATCTGCTTGATACTTCTCTGATTGACAAAGAAAATCATTCAGAAACCTTTGATAAAGTAACTTTCCCTACTGAGATTTGTGCTTTTAAAATCTATTACTTGAGGAAAAAGGGAAAGATTTAGAACTCTTTTTAAAAATATAAGAATAATTTGTATCTTCAAAGTAGCGAGGCCTATTATCAGTTTGAACAATTTAAGAGTCTGGAAAATAATATTCATTGGGTTTTACTCCAGCAGTATTAAAAGAAGGCCATGTTAAGCGTGATGTTCCACATTTTTAAGATTTATTTTTGCTAACCTGGATTTTAGATGCGATGGATGATACTCACGCATTCCTTTCGACTCTAAAAAATGAGCTAGATATATTGAAAAAGAGTCAATTCATTACAGACGTTATTATTAGATTTTTCGAGAAAGGGCTTTGCACTGGCCAATATTTCACCATCGTTAACAAAATACCAGTAAAGAAAACTTCTGGTAAAATTGCGCTCCTGAAATGACATATTTATAATGATAAAATGTTTTTACTTATAACAGCCCTTACTTATTATTCCTTTAGAGTAGACTTCTCAATGGAGGAATTAACTAATGACTTTTCTGAAAAAAAGAGAAGTAAATGAGCCTAATCCTAATGACTCATTAACTAAGCTCTACCTGAGCTGGGACCAAAAGTCTGTTTTAGTCCTCTTTAAGCTTAATAATATTATCTGTAAGAATAACATAAACTTTCATTGGGGTAAACATGTCATAGTATATCCATTTTCAAATCTCACAATAAAAAACAGTAGTGCTATGAGCTATAATTTCACTTACTAATGCTTGCTAAAAATAATGGAAGGAATTGTAAGTAATCGACTAAATTGTGGTCTTAGCAGAGCTGCTTAGTTCCAGATTCTCAGACACAGTTTTAAAAGACATCGCAATACAGTTGAACAAATTAATTTGCTTTTACAAGGTATAAAAAAAGTTCTTTTCAAAAGAGAGTCAAATTTGTCAGGATATGTTTTATTATTAGATTGAAACATTTACATAATTTGAATTAAAACTTCATTTGAAAATTGTTCTTAATAGAATCAATGGAATAATGGAGAGTGTTTAATTGGTTTAAATATTTTTAAGTCAGAATTTTACTACTGTTAGGTATATCAAGATCCCTTTTCTAGGTATGACAGTTTAGAAACGGCTTGCCACATAATTCCATCAATAGTTGTAATCTTTTTAATATATTGATCAATGATTTTTGTTGAGAAAATTCAGAATATTTTCGGTATTAGATGTTTCTTATTTGCTGATGAAGCTGTGACTAACAGTGAATGGTGCTAAATCTTCCTGCTTAATGTTTAGTTAAACGATGCTCTGACTGTATTGAAGATGTATTGCCATCTTTTTCTTAAATTATTGTTTATAAAACTATTTCTCATATTTTTATTGTATCTATAACAGAACATGAAATCTGTTTGATGTTTAATGATAAGAGTTAGGAGGGAATGGATTATGTTTTGTACTTAGGTATTTACTCTGATAAAAGTCTGTCCTGAAAGAAACAGATTGAGAATTCTTTGTATGGAAATTCAAAAAGATTACGATTTATCAAGATACTTTCTGGCATACTCTTTGGACTTAATCTGGATGCCCTTTGTACTACAAATAAATGCTAAGTAAATCTGTTCTTGACTATATGGAGGCGAACTTTTTGTTACTGCCTCTGAAAGATACAAGGACCTTGTCAAGATTTGAAATGAAGCACTCTCAACCCTACCAAGGGAGCTGCTTGTTCTTGTCCTATTAATTAATTAGGAAGCTACATGGGATTAGAGTTCTTATTTAATCAAAGAAAAAGAGGCAGTCAAACGGAAAATTATTGGTCTATCATTGGAATTCAACACTTGGACATGCAATTCTTGTTGACTCGCAGGCTGAAATTTTGCCATTATTTTTCCAATTATACTTCATAACACTGTATTTAAGTTTCCCGAGACGTCTCAGTGATGCTATTAACTCTGGTTAGACCCTCATTTCCACTGCATAACTAATTAATTAATTATTATGGCAAAAAAGAGCTGATTTTCTCTGAAAAATTGCTTTGATCTCCCACAACAGACAGTAGATGTTTCTCTTTTTCTAAATGTTAAACTACAGTAAAATGTAAGATATACTCACATTTTTTAATGTCAGAAGAAGTGGTATCAGTTGTTATACAGTCTTGTGTTAAAGAAACTATTCCGTCTTGTTTCACACCAAAATTAGGCTAACGACCTCTCTCAAATGCTTATACTTTCACGTAAACCATATTGGTTTGATCAATTTATCTGATTGTC
This sequence comes from Latrodectus elegans, assembly GCA_030067965.1. Classification (NCBI taxonomy): domain Eukaryota; kingdom Metazoa; phylum Arthropoda; class Arachnida; order Araneae; family Theridiidae; genus Latrodectus; species Latrodectus elegans. The sequence continues at coordinate 86,167,506 of CM057816.1, forward strand.
TCCTTTTTTTCACCTGAAGAGGCTATGGATTTTCAAATATTTCTGATATGTACATGTTTGAAAGTCTACCATTTTAAACCTGGCATCTGGACTAGGAGACCTGATTTATATTGGTCTGCTCTTACAGGCCTTTGATCTTCTCACTGCTCTTGACGTAGCAAAGAATACAATATGCTTATCATCAGGAGTTTTTGTGCAACGAGGAAGATGAGATACATCCCTTCGGTTGTTGGTATTCACTTTTGTATCCTGCAATTACAGATCCGCATTACCGCTACTTGGTTTCATTTAACAATTCCGAATTATATTAATGATAAGTTGTAGCTCCTATAATCTTCTCAAAAAATGTTACTGCTCTTCAGAGAAGGAAAATTATACTTTTAAACTTTCTCTTCCGATGTCTTCTCGTAACAAATGTTTTCTACTAAGTTTTTTGTGATATCTTCCATTGACGAAAAGCAATTGCCATGCTTCAAATTAGCATTCACTTCTCCCTTCATGCAGCGCTTTCAGTTGGTTCTACAGTTGGCAGTGAGGTGTATATGTGTTGAAGAATCTTTGGACTAATATTTACACTATGTAGTTTCCTTTTCATGTAATTTAAATAAGAAAACATAAGTTTATTGTATATAAGTAACAAATATTTATCTAAGACAGTTTCTCAAAATTACAATATTGATAATTTTTAATAGTTATGATGATCTGGTGCTAAAATATGTCAATAAGTATTAAATCCATCACTTGAATGACAGCTGAAAAATCTCAAGCACCCTTTTTACAAGTATGCATGCATGAACATCAAATTTTTACGATTAAGTGATAGTTGGTTCGGTTCTATACCAATAACAACTGATAACTGTTTTATTAAAAGAGCCTATTCACTTTAATTGCTTTGTGAGTACCAAATCTCTCAAGCTGAGTGAAGTGTAACTTAGATAGAATGCTGTTAACTCAAGTGTCGACTCTTCACGTGCCAATGGCTGAAAATACCGAGGTGGATGGCTGCATTTAATGACTTCATTTGTCAAAGACATATAATGTGAACGTTTCTCAATAATCAAAACAAAACTACTCTTTAATTTATTAAGGCAATTAAAAGTTTATACATTTAAAATATTAATGAATATATGATATTATTTTAAGATATATAAAGCATGAAATTAAGATATAGAAATACTACTACATTACTGCCTGTGTTATGCAACAGTTAATTTAATAGAGAATATGAATTTTGTAGTCACACACAAATCATGCAGGATCTTTATTTGCTTAGATAACATTTGATAACCAAATAAGCTCCCAGCTGAATGATCATATATATTTGCAACAAAATTAGCCGCGTCGCTTAACGAGTCTGTGTTTGACTCAGTCCGAGAATTTGAAAATATGGATGTATTCTCATCACCCACGTTCCAATATTCGAACACTACATTTGGAAATATAATTCATATAACTGCCTCAAATGTGTACTTTATTACAAATTGCAGGGGTTTTTACCTGCAATTTGTATTTTTGTATTTTTTTTTGTTTTCTGACAGTTAGGCTGACAATATGGGGTGCGCTGCACCACTTTTTCATACTGAACCATGGTTGGTGTGGAGTCCGACTGTTTCAGTACACACATGCCATAGGGACCCGTTTATAAGGTAGGCAACCATTCACGCCTCATTCATACACAGAAAGGACAAAGACAGGATAGATAGAGAAAGTACATCCTTGTCCGAACTGGGATTCGAACCCAGGACCTCTCTATCCACAGTCAAGCACTCTGACCACTAGACAGGGTGGTCGGTTACCTTTGTATTAAGATTAATAAATAAAATTTAATTTTTTAAAAAAAATTAATTTCTTATGTATTTAATTTTTATTATAATTTAACGTCAGTAATATTATTTACCTAGCTAATTCATTAAAGACATTAATTTTAAGAGTAAATGCTAATAAAATTAAAGAGGTTAATAGTAAATAATTGCAAATAAAATTTTTTTAATTATAATATCATCTTTTATGGACAGTGATGTTTATTAATTGTTGTATTTTCTTCATTTTCAGTCAAAATTATTCTTTATTTTTATTCAAAAATTAATTATTTAATTAAAACAAAAAATTATTATCACAGTTGGAAAATTAATAGTTAATTTGCTCAGTAAAATTTCTTATACTCTCAAATCCCAAAACAATAGCCAATTATTACTTTGAAAGCGATAAAAAGGAGACTAAATAGTGTAAACACTAGTACAAACATTCCGTAGTTCAAAAATATTTGGACTACATAAAAAATATGTTTCGATCACAGGATATTTAACCTATAGATAGTTTGATGATATAAATAAAGATTAGCAAATTTCAAGTCAAATCATAAGCAGTAACAGAAGATGAATTGAGTTTCAAACGCAGATTATAAGAATACTGTGGACTTCTGTGATCCAAATTAACTTTAATCACAGTTTTAGATTATTTACAAGTCTCATTAAATATTAATCGAATACGGAAAATTTTGTTTTCTTAGTAGTGTTATTTTTAAATTTTTAAAATACTTGATATTTGTAAAACATTTTTAATTTTCTGGAAGTTTTAATGATTTTGAATGTTAACGTTTTTGTTATATTTGTTTATTTTCCTAAATCTACCCAATCTTAGAATACATTAATAACTTCACTGAGGGAACTTTTAGTAACAAAAGCAGGTACTTAATTATTCTTTGCAAATGTAAGAAATTCTATTCTTCTTTACTAACAGTACAAAAAAAGAAGAATGTATTTGCTTCTTTGATTTGAATTGTAAATGTAATGCCTAGAAAAAAATAGATTGGATTGTAATACTTAAAATTCAAGATACAGTGAATCTTCAAATCAGCTGTCTGAAGAAAAATCTAATTTAATGCTCATTTTAAAGCTATAAAAATTTCTTTGAAAATAACTCATTTATAATGTAGAAAAAATTCTCTAGTTACTATATCATTAAATTTTTATTTACCAACCTCCAGAATCTATAATGGGTTTACTTTTGAAAATACGGCACTTAGAATTTTTCTGTAAAACATTTCTGAACCACTTTGCATTTATACACTTTGATTAAAATTAGTTAAGTGTTAATTTCAGAAAAAAAATTTCAACTAAAAATTCCGTTTAAATCATATATTTAAACAATCTCATTTAAAATAAGTAAGTTTCTAAACTCAGTTTAATTAGTTTCTATGAACTAGTTTAAAGGCAGTTTGTCTTTCATTAGTAACAAGGAAAATATTCCTCTGACCCTTTTAACAATGCTAAATTTTACATAATCTTCAAGAGCTTATAGCATTTCAAAATCTCATCTAGTGTTCACTTCTACTTTTGTGTAATACACTAGAGTTTTCATTAAATTCCAGGATAAAGTTTATAATGACTTTTAAAATAATAAAATATTTAATATAATGAGAAATATCAAAGAATTCACGTAAAATATATTTACACTATATTAAGTATTATGAATTAATTCTTTATAAAAATGCTACACTGAAACAATTTTTTCAGTCAAGTGCAATTATGAATAGTTTATTGTATGCTTAACTAACAAGCAACTAAAATATTTGCTTGATGAATTTAGTTTATATAAGTTAAAATAGATTTTTTAAAAAGTATGCGTTGTTCAAAAGCAAGCAAATTATCATTTATTCTGTTTGAGATAAAGCTAAGCACTGGTATCATAAAGGTAATTGTTTCGTATTTAATGTAGTTTACATATCATATAATTAAATTATATTACTTAAAAAGTATTAAAATCATAAAAGTAACAATTATATATTTTTATTTTTTTTGAAGTACTTGAATTATTTTATAAATAACGGTGAAATTTAATTTAATATAATAATATACTTAAAATTTTATATAATTTCATAAACTAAACATTCTTCTAAGGCAAATCTTTTCATTATTACTTTAAATATAACTTTCATTTGAAAAAATGATTTTTTAATGCTATTTGTTGTCTCGTTGTAATTATTTGTGCTATCTAATATAAATGAAAGTTTAAGGCAAATGCATGTGTGTTTACTTATATAGAGCTTTAGTTAGAAGATTTATGTTTCTGAAAACGTAAGTATATTTAAGCATTTTTTATGAAATTATTAATTTTAATAGTCAATAAAAAGACATATTAGGCTAGGATTTCTTGTTACAATCATCGTGAAAATGACCATTATGAATGTTTTTTTGCTTTTTACATATTGTGACAGAAAAATGCTTGTGAAATTTTAAATAAGCGTATATCTTATGCAAGATGTTTTATTTGATTTTTATAATTGTAATTCCAATTTTATATGATAATTCCAATTTCATAAAAATTAACACATTTGAGTTATTCTTACTTCTTCTGTCTATCCTTCTGTAAGAAACTACAACTGAATATTAGCCGTTTAGGCCTTCAATTGCTATTCATGTATTCCATCGAAGTTAAAGTGTGGATGTTTGTAATGACATAATATATATATATATATATATATATATATATATATATATATATATATATATATATATATATATAACAGCTAACTTATACAACTTATACTTTGTTACAAAGATATTTTTTTAAGTGTCGTTTAAAGTTAGTAAAAATTAAGGTTAAAATGCTCACAAATATAAGCACATTTAAAAACCAATTTTCGCTAAATGTAAAATAATTTAATCCCAATAATACAAAATATTTGAATATAAAATTCTTTATAAGAAGTAAAGAAATATAATCTTTCAATATTTGTATATAGTCTAAATATTTTTCTTAACACTCATTGGCAATATCTTAGGCATTACATTCTTTTGTAACTAAACATGGTTTTTCACAATTTTATTTTTAATATCACATTTAATTGTCTATTAAATTTGTTTATTCGTTTTGAAATCATTTTATCACATTTAATTTTGTATTATTTCAAAATGTTTTTACCAATGTGAAATTGTATACGATATTTTCAAAATTTTGTATTATTTCAAAATGTTTTTACCAATGTGAAATTGTATACGATATTTTCAAAATTTTGTATTAAATAATTTTCACTGATATATTTTGTTAATGTTAAATACCATATTTAATATGCGTGTTTATAACGTCATTCTAAATACCTAATTTACTATGCAAATACTGAACATGGCTGATAAGAAAATATTTTGTCAAATATACTTCTTAAATAATAATTAAAATATAAATAAGAAAATTGAATGTTTAAATTTTCATATAATGAATAAAGTTAGTAATACATATATATCTCTGCTTTTTTATAAGATACAATATCTATTAAAAAGATTTATGAAAAATTTATGTGGTTAGTTTTAAAATGTATCGCTAGAAAATATTAGTTAAATATTTTTTCTCTTATAAAATTCTTTAAAAATATCTAATAAAAACATTAAACTTTTAATTATAAATATGAGCATAACTAAAATAAAGTTAAAGAGGATAATATTTGTATATAATATTTATAGATAGTTTAAAAAAATCACTTTTTAGACTAAGCTCACAAAAATCACTAAAATAATTTATAACAGCTGTAATATTAGGGAGTATTTGCTTTAGCACCTTGACAAAAACAAAAAAAAAATATCACATCGAAGTAAACTCAAATAATACATTAAACTTAAACTTTACGGAATCATTCACAGAAGTGCATCAAAAATGCAAAAGTATGGCAATTAAGCATGAAACATGGCATCACGTCTGAAAGTTGTTCTCACCTTTACTCAGATGTGTGAAGAAATTTCTGTTTTTCAAAACAAACATTTCGTAAGCAAGCTATCAACAACTGCATTTTCGGGACTTAATAGTTCAGCAGCAAAAAATGAGAGGCATTAAAGCTCTTATAAGATCCAACCAATTGCGATTCGCTAAGGTTATTTTGTTTTACGACAAACACGTTTTGCTTCATTTTATGTTATAGTGCCTTTTAGAAAGGCAATTTGTTGGAAGTAGGAGTACATAGAGTGAAATTCTTGAATTTGTGAACTGCGAGAAACTTAATTATTTATACAACTGGTTAGATGATTTTATATTACGATGTAAAATAATAAGAGTAGTTTAAGAGTTTTTTTTATAAATTACATAGAATAAAAATATTTTACAGTAGTCAAGTGATAGACTTGTGTGTACTACAGCTATACATAAAAAATACAAAGTTAAATGTTTGAAAATGTCTAAAACTGATTGAACTTTTCATTTCTTTTAATCTTTCTAAATTTCGTTTTTTGGATACATGATAATGTCTTATTATTATTTTATGCCATACTTTAAAAAATTACAAAACATTCCAAGGAAAACTAAGCATAAATACAACACGTAGAAAAACTAATGACAGCTTTCAATCTCTTTACAGCTATCCTTTAATGCATAAATTTGTATTATTTATGTTTTTATATAATTTTACATTAAAGTATGATTGTTACAATATCTTAAAAAATTAACAGATTTAGTACAAAAAAAAGTTAATGTATTTAAAAATATCTTGTAAAATATTTTAATTCACATTATTTTTCCTTTTAATGCATAAATAGAGCACATCACAATACCATTTTCCAGATATTTTACTTAGAAAAAAAAGCTTACAGTAACGTTTTACAATGTCACAAAAATGTAGACAATTTTTTATATTTGAATTCTTTATATAAAAATGGAGAATTTCTTTACATAAAAATACCAATAAATTTATCTTTATAGGTAAAGTAATTTTCTTATTATATTTTATTCTTTTGTTATTTAAGAAACAATTGAACACTTAATTGATTTTTTATTGCAATTGATGATGTAATTTGTGACATTTTTTATTGAATTGCAAAAATAAATTATAAAACGTAGAATTTATAATTTGTAATTAATACTATGCTTATTACACTAAACTTGTTATAGGTTTTAAATAAACATTTCTGCTCTTAATGATGAATAAAGATCGCTTATACTTATATATGGTATGCAAATGTTTATAATTTTCTAAATTTTGTTATCATAAATTTTTCATGAGTTTTGAATATCTATTGTAATTGTCTTAGTATTTAATTAAATCATGAGCTACAGTTGAAAGACTGAGAAATTGCTATTTACAGCTTTCTCTGTTTTATATTAAATTTAACCGTTAAGAACTTATATTGACAATATTTTATTTAAGAGTATTAATTTTAACTCACTGATAGCAAATTGAAAGTTTTCTAGCATATCATGTATGGTGGCTAAATATTATACCTTTATCTTCTTTGATAATATTTAATTATAATAATAGTTAAAAAATAATGAAACCAATGATATAATTGAAATTAAGGAAAAATTTAATTATACAGAAATTAATTTGTCATTTCATTCATTTCATAAAATTTATACAAATAATAAATGCTCAGAAATTTGAGGTCTGTTTCGATATATATATATATATATATATATCAATTATTGTTGCGTTATATACTCAATCAAATATATATATATATATATATATATATATATATATATATATATATATATATAGTTGATTGAGTATATAACGCAACAATAATTGACAAATCGTATACTATAATTACTAGTTAAAATTATGAAACTAAGAAAAATATATATGCATTTTCTGAAATAAAATCCATCACATTTACTTGAAATGCGTTTCTCATCCCAAAAAATACATTACCGTTATATTTACACATTTGGTTACTTTGGAATTCAGAAAATCATTATGTTGCCAAATATAAGAGCTTCAAAAATCAATGAGTTCACTCTTCATAAATATTTTTCCTTTTGATCTCAGAAATATAATCTCTGAAATTCAATAATTTTGATGCAATGAAGTTATTTTCCAGCACGAACGATGAAATGAAAATTTCCTCGTAGGATGTTTTTGAAACACTTCGCAAAAAATAAACAACTTCGACGACAAGTCACAATTTCTTCATAAACATTATTATTTTAAAGGCAGCAAAATTCAATATGGCATTAATAGTCTTATCGTGTCTTGCAGCTATGCTTTGTACTTTTATTTTTCAAACATTTTCCTTGCGAAAAATAGAATTTAATTTTCAGATGCTCAAATGAAGAATCATCTTGAATGCGTTTGCTTACAAAAATCAGATATATTAATTTAATATTTTAATTTTCAAGTAGTATTATGAGGCTCATGGCGACTTATATATACTTATTTACATAATTATACTTTTTTTATCTTCTAACAATTTATTATTTTGTAAAATGTCAACACCATTATTTCTCATGTCTCAAGAAATTGTAAATGAAATTATTATTATATATATTTCTCCTTTAATGATAAAAAACTCTGAAACTGTAATTAATATAGATTGTTAAAAAGTAGAATAAAGCATTAATAATAATAATTTTATCAACGTTTTATTCCATGTGGCAGGCTTGGGCGTAATCATTTTTTGAATAAAATTATCAAACATTGATGAAAATAAAAGCGATATTTTGTCTGCAGATATCAATAGTATTAGCACTAAGTTTCCAAAGTTATATAAAACAGACTCTGCAATTTACTTTCACCTAATAGAATCACAATTAAAAAATATTTCAATAATGAGAGGTTAAACAAAGTCTCTTAAGTTCTATTTAAGACTTTGTTTATTATGAATTATGTCTTAAGTTCTATTTAAGCTAAAATAATATAAAATGACTTGGATATTTTCATTGATTGTGTGAAAGCGAAAAATAAAACAAAATAAAAGTCAGATTTGCTTCTATAATATCTGTCGTTAAAACTGAAATAATATATGCTTACTGAAGTAGATTTGATTGCAAAAAAAAATTTTACAGCGACTACACGAAATGTACAACATGGTGAGTGATAAATTAAGTGAATATTTTCTCTACTATTCTGTTTAAATTCAGAGTTTCCAGTTGAAATGTCAGACTCAGAGGTTACTAGGTAAAATTCATTTTATCAATTGATGTTGTTATTCAGAAAAACTGGTGAAAATGACATATGTAATTTAAGATATAAAAGTAGAATGATATCAGAATGCTGCTATTGCATATACCAGTGTTTTAGGTGATGAAAACATGACTATTAGTAATTAAAATTAACTATTATTTAATTTTTTGCTTGATTTACAATTTTTATATATTAAAGTATGACTATTGCTATTCGCATCTTTGCACGGAAAATCATTTTTTAAAATTTAAAATAATAACAAACTTCTTGTTTAAACAAACAATATTTTATACATGTTAATATTTAAATTAACTATATAATATGAATAGTTCCCTACTTTTAAGAAGGTTTGGATTAACAGTTCATGGGCTCGAATCCCAACTTGGGCATGGATGTTTTTAGTGGTTTGGAATCAGAACCCACTTTAAACTGAAGGTCCCAGTCTAATTAGCCCTCGTTTGCAAAATATGACCGTTGAGCGTCAAACAAACCAAACCAACCTTTTAAGAAGGAATACCTATTTTAAAAACAACCATGATTGTAATCAATCGTCGTCAGTACTCTTCAGTAAAAAATGAATCGGAAGTTCAATACTATGAGCAAAGTTTAAATAAAATAAGAACTATTTATTTTAAGGACAATGATTTTACACATGAAGTTCTGTTATTTAATTATGATCTAAATTCTAAACCTTAATATAATACAGCATGACTATAGAAATCTTATGAATGAAACGTAATATGTTCGCAATTATAAATAGGAAATTTTGTTTTTATTCTAGTGTAAAATATAATTTGCTAAAATTATATGAATATATGTATATCTGGAAGTTTTGAATAAATAAAATTCTATTTCATTATAAAATTCCAGAATTTTTAAGTTTTCTCAATAAATTTTAAACTCCATTGTGAGTTGATTTAATACTCCCTTAATATATGCGTTACTGTCACATCTTTCAATTGTTCAATAGAAATATTTTTACATCAAGTTTATTCTAAGAATTTTAGACCTTTTGTTAGACATAATATGAACCATTATATCATATAATTAATATATTTAATTTTAACCCAAACATCTTAAATATTAAAGAAATTTTGATATTCTTAAGTAAAAATTCTGAATTAGATGCAATAAATATATATTTATATTTTAAAGTTGTAATCTTAACATCATAAATTTACTTTTTTAGATTAATTATTTATGTACTGAATAAAATTTATTTATCATTATTTTTTCACACACTTATTTGAATTAATGTTCTTAAGAGAAAATGTTTTCAATTATCTCTTTAAAATACTTCAATAACAATGCAGTGAAATTTTTATGCCATTTATTTCTAAGATGAAACTTGTGATAAGCAAAATATTTCTTCAAATTCATTTGTATAAAAATAAGTTATCATAGTTTTCTAACAGTAATCGATTGTATTTTCTATTAATTAGATTTATTACATGTTTTTGATAGTTTCTTAATCACATAATACTTATTTTATTTTTAAAAATAGTATTTAATGTTTTAGTAAAAACAAATCAGAAAGAAGAATAAAAAAAATTCTCCATTCAGCTTAAAAATTTATGATATTAAATGGTTTATGAAAACTGCACAGTTGAAAATGCAATAACTAATGAAATATTTACAATTTGTAGTATCTTTATTTAAGTCATAGAATAAATAGACAGTATTTTTTGTTGCGTAAAGTATTGTTCAAAAATACTCTCATAATGTTTATTAAACGTAGTTAGTGAGTTCTGAAAGTAAAGTACGCATTATATAATATAGCAATTTACATAATTATAAATGACACTTATAATTTCCAAATTTAATGAAAACATATTAATTAAGTTAAATTTAATTAAAATCAAATCTATGGGAATTAAGGTTTACCTAATTTCTGACTACCTAGTTATTATAAAATTTGTAAATTGGTCAACATGTTTCACTTGGATCATTGACAAAAAATCAATGATGCAAGTGAAACAGGTTGACTGTTTGAACCTGTTTCACTTGGATCATTAAATAATAATAATCATAATAATAAATAAATGATTAATTGATTTTTCAGTCATCACTGCTGAATTATATATAAAAAGAATTATGGTTGTCTCAATTAAAAAGAATTAACGTAGAATTTTTTCCCTATAAATTTGTAATTACAAATTGTTATTTCAATTTATAATTATTAACCAGATTTAACGAATAGGGAAGATATAATTTTTTTAGATTGAAATCAACTGTAGGAGTTTTTATAACTAAAATTTTTAGTTATAAGAACTCCTACAGGGAGAGATATATTTATTAAAAAAATGCATTGCTTGAAGCAAAAATTTAGAAATATTTAATAATAGATTATAATAATTTTTTTCCTATCTGAAAGATTAGCTAAATAACTCTATTGATCATAAATTTTTCTTGCTTTATACTTAAAATATTATTTTTTCTTAAAGATTGTAATGGAAAAGAATGAAACAAAAATAAAAAATCATTTTCTTAACATAATAAGAAATATCACTGCCTTATTTTATGTTTTTAATTTACTAGGATTATATATTTACTTGGCACTTTAAAATTAATTAACCTTTCTTGTTTTACTTTTTTTTACTTAAATTTACTTAAATTTACTTTTATTTATTTAAATTAAAATTCAAGGAATTTTTTTCTTTAACCAATATGTATTATTTTTTTCATTTAATAATTTACGTTATATTATTATTTCTGATGAAAACAAAATCGATATAACCAGACTTTAAGATTATTTGCTACTCACATTTATTTCAATTATAAATTTTTGAGAAAAACGATATGATTAAAAATGTTTCGTTTATTTATGAAAGTTGAAAATTTGTTAAAATTATATAACAATGAAATTCCATTTGCATAAAAATTACGTAGGTCAAGAAATAAAAATATTCTTTATTTTCTGCATGAAGAAAATTTGTTAATATATTTAAGCGACATTAACCTATTTCGAAGTTAGCGAAAAAAGTTTTCCCTACAATTTTTTGATTAATGTATTCAGAGAGAGAGAAAAAAAGTTAATTTGATAAAAAAAATTTTATTTTAGAAACTTAATTTCTACTGACATTAAATTAAATAACATATTTTTTCAATTTCATATTGAATAAAAGCATATTATTTCGCTTAAAAAATTTAAAATTTCTGCTTTTCTAAGTTTTTTATGAATATTAAGATATTTATAAAAAATATTCAATATGCTGATAAATATATTTAATTAATGAAAAATATATGATATTTTACTGCTAAATTAATGAATTCAGAAGACACTTTAAATGAATTATAATCATTGTGTTATTTTACTCTAGTTATATACTTTTTAAGCATTGCTCTGATTTTACAGTTATAGTTAAAATTAATGTAAAACTAATACATTTATAAATCTTTTTATTGTGAAGCTACAAGAATATATATAATTTTTTTCAAAAGTTTGATCAAAGTATTTCAATAAATATACTATATTTTAGAATTTTATAAAATATATGCTTTGTTTTTGAGTCATATTAAACACAATTTAAAAGCATTCATGCCGAAGATATGTTTTAACTCAAATTTTATTATTCTTACGTAAGCATTAAAAATTATAATAGTTTTCCTATTATCTTAATTAAATTAATTTGATTTAATTAAAAATACCCATCTTAATAGGTATAATTATCTATAACTATAATCAAAATATCTTAATAAGGTCTCATTTTCTTAAATATTTAAAAATTATTTTTTATAATTTAAGACATTTTTATCTCAATCATTATATCAATACTGAGACACACGTGTTTCAGTATAATAGACACAAGGAAATAAATAGTCGGCATTATCAAAAATATTAAAATCAAATCTGAGGTGGTAAATTAAAAGTTCAATTCGCTAATTATTGAGCTATCTGAATTAATAATTAGCGCTTAGATCGAATAAAGAGATAAAAATTATTCATAAATAGCATTTGGATTCGAAAAATTAATATTTATGTTACATATTCATTCTCTTAAAGTATATAATTTTAATAATTACAGTTTTCAGTTTGTGAAAAATCTAAAGTAAATTTATACATATTTTCCTTCACAATTATTTGCCTGGTAAAAAATGAGATGTTTATCAAATAGTATACATATATTCATAAATTGAAATAAATGTATCTGTTTTACAAAATATTTTTTTAAATTGTAAATGAAAAAAACATCGCAATGGTATTAAGGATTTCTGTCAAATCAAATAAAATAAATTAATTGATTTACTTCGATTTTATGATTCTTCATAAAATGGATAAAAAAAGCGTTGTTCTTGTTACTCTAAAGTAATGAATCCAATTCTCAATTAAAATGAATATCTGTCAAAAATAAACCCTGTTTCAATATCGAATTGAAATCATGCATTACAAAATGGCGTACTAAAGAAAAAATCTTAATTTCTGGACATCGAGGAAATGGTATTTCCAAGAATACAATAAAAATAATTTGAGGAATTTTTGAAAAACGCTTTTCAAATTTTATGTATTTTTGATAAACATATTAAATTAAATTATTTAAATAAAATTCTTAATGCTGAATGTAAGAATCCTCATTATATACCTTCAAATTCTAATGTAAAGGAAGAAATTTTCTGTTCCAAAATTGGAAGCATTCCTTATTGAGTTAAAAATATTGATTTTACTTTCAACTATTATGTGATATTTTTTAAACTTTTGTTGAGCAGAAATCGTAATTTTCAAATGTGACTCAGAAGCTACGATACATTGAATTTTTAATACTTAAAACAAGACCGACTTTTATAAATATAAGTCATTTCTTTGTTTATAAGGTAAAAATATTTCCAAAATGAAGTGATTTTATTTCACTAGAAGAAGTAATTTTTGTAACAATTTCAAAAGCATTAACGGAAAGAAATCGTAAGAAATATTCTACTTACCTTTCCTTTCATTTTTATTCAGGACTGCATTTAATTAACGTTTTCCACGCTGGCGTGACATCTTGATATTTCCAGCATTTTCCATAGAGGTCTGCATCTGCTTCCTTTGTTGCAGTAAATCTAATATCATCTCTGTTTTTTCCAATTGCAGAAACTATTCTTCATTTGACTGGTTTTTTATCAGTATATATAAACTATTTTTATCATTTTATTTCCAAATAATTTATTAACTATAATTCAATTTTAAGTCGTAACTAATACAATAAAACATAAGCTAATATTCTAACTGATAAGTTTTCATAAAGATCATGTGGTAATATAAACTCTTCAGTATAATCATATATCATTGTTAATATATTTCATGACTGAAAAGCTTCGTATAATTGAGATTTTCGTTTGACTGAACGTTACTGCAATTTATATCGTGCATTATAAATTAAAAATCAGATGCATGAATAAGATTATTTAATATTTACATCATTTTTTAAATGCATGTTTTTGAGATAAGTTATATTCTAATCAAACATATGGAAAATTCTTAATGTTTCGTAAATGTTTAATTCTATTATATTTAATAAAGGATTTTGTGTATTCTATTATTAAAATATATTAATAAAGAATTTTAAAACATTCTTTTTGAATAATTAAGAAATCAATAAAAATAGAATGAAATTGAGATGCAACAATTTTAATGTTATCACCAAGTCAGAAAGGTTTATATAAAATAATTTTCATCATAGAATATTTAACTTCTTGCTTTGTATTAATACTTAACAAGCCTGTTTAATTTTTAAGTAGTTAATAAATTAAGTCATGTGAAATTTCATGGGGTCGTTATTGAAATATTTACAAATTTTGTTTGCAAAATATCTTTTGCTTAAACTGGATTGGAAAACAAGTTAAATTAAATGATGTTTATATAAACTAATGCACAATTTGAAAATGAATATATATGCAGGAAATTACCCAAGAGAAAAGTAATATAATTAGTAAATAATTCCATTTTTATGAAATACTTTTAAAATATAGTATAAAAGTACAGTCCGACATTATTGCTTTATAAAACTAATTGAAAGTTATCTTGAAGAAAAATTTATACTTATAATTTATATTCACGTAGTTCTCTATAATATTTTATTTAAATGAATATTAAAATTAATTAACTAATAAATAGTGTTTTATAATTTTTAAATATCTATCTTTCCACACACACAAACGCACACGCACACGCACACACACACAGATTTGCCAAAAATAATCTTAATGTCTTTATTTGACTGTAGCACCGTTTATTTAAGTACAAGTCGATATTGAAAGAAACCTTTTTTTCAAGTACGGCATCTTGTACTGATATAGTCTTTGAAGTTTAAGTGTGTCTATTCTTACATAATTAGTGTCAAAATTGAATTCAATACACTCGAAAGGTATCTTAAAACCACATAAATCAGTTAAAAATTAAAAAAAGACATATAAATATAAGAAAATGTAAATGCAAACATCAACTGTTGCCATATAATACACATACTATTTGTTCTTCAAGCTGCTATGTCTTCAAATTTAAACTTTCAAAAATGAGGAAAATGTGAAAAAGAGCTTTGCAAAAAGAACTCCTGTACTTTGGTAACATCTACAGAACTTTTGACCTATACTGTTCGGTGGAAATTTAAGTCCCTGGCCACGCTCTGTCTCCATCTGGCGATTGAACTCGTGAATTTTATAATTCCATATTCATAGCGCTTTAACTATAAAGTAATAGTTTCCATAGCATGGAGACAGTTACAGATACTTCTTCTGTTAGTTGCCCAATCACCGTACTTACACATCATAGGTTCATTGTAGTCTGTTTTGAAGTATGAAGACAATGTGAGATCTCGCTTGACATCTTTCTTGGCGATAAAACAATTTCTGCTTGATAAAATGTTCAAGAACCCACTTATTTCGATGTAGAATTTGTATACATTCATTTGAAGGATAAATGACGCTCAAGTTGTTTTTTAACTGCTAAAGTTTTTTTTTCTATTAAACAATATCGGATACAAAAAAGAGTCACTGTTCGAAGATTTTAATTATTTTGGGAAATCTTTACAGAAATTTTTTGTCTTTTCTATAATTTATGTAACTGTGTCCATAAGAAATCTCAAAAACTCAGAATTCAATGAAATTAAATAACTATTCAGGCTTCCCACGAAACTACAGAAGCAAATGCTTCACTTGTCTTCGAGCTTGAAATGTTCATTAAAACATATTACAATAAGAAATGATTTATTGAAATAAGAGTATTGAGTTTTGCTCATTTTATTCTGCTGGAAGCAATTTTATTTGCTGCAGGTAAATACAAAAAAGTTAAAAAATATCTTAATGTAAATCAAAATTCATATACATTTTTTAGCCTTACAAAAGTTATCACTATCTTTAGTTGAGAATATTTCTTATCGTTTTAAAGAATTAAGAATGATAATTTTTTAAGCGTTTTTATGATGTACTGTAAAATAATAATTATCGATTAAAATAAATTAATTGCTTAGAAAATTAAAGTACTAAAAAAATATTTAAACTTCCCATATCTTTTAAAAACATTTGATGCAGAAACATTTTAAACGTTTTAATTAAACTTTCATTTATTAATTTAAACTAAAAATAGTACATCACACCATTTGTGGATTTAATCAATATGTAAGCATTTAATG
The DNA here is from genome assembly GCA_030067965.1 of Latrodectus elegans. Taxonomy (NCBI): domain Eukaryota; kingdom Metazoa; phylum Arthropoda; class Arachnida; order Araneae; family Theridiidae; genus Latrodectus; species Latrodectus elegans. The sequence goes on from CM057816.1 coordinate 86,183,994, forward strand.
CAGATAATTACTTATTAATTCTTAACAGTTGGGTTTATATTGGATTATTTAATTACAGAAAAAAGTCAGAGAATAAATTTAATTTTATAAATGATATTTAAGAATAAGATATTATAATTTCAGGAATATATTTAATTATTTTTTTTACTGTTTAATGAATTACAATGGATTTAGACAATCACAAAAGATTTGAAATCAAATATTGTTAATTTTGCAATGAGATTTTTCAAACATTAATTAATTGGGAATAAATAATTAGATATTTCCGATAATATTTAGAAGAGTAAACACATTAAATGAGAAATATATCATTTGTACAAGATATTTGATTTGGTTTCCTGCTATTTAATCTATATGCTAATTTCTAGAATTGCTATAACTATCAAAAACTTGCATTTTTTTAATTTAATAAAGAAGATTATTCTTTTCAGTTTCCTTTAAATGCATTGTTCAGATCACAATTTTATTTAAATTTTACAAATAATATGAAAAATAAATCCATTTATTTTTAATTAAAATGTTTCTAATGAACAAATTTCTATTAGTTTCCGGCTAATGTTTAACTTGGAATTCATTTTAATGACAAAACAGAAAAATGTATTTAAATACTTTAATTTTTTTAATGTAACACCATGTTAATATAAATACATTTCTAAGCAAGATGGTCTTATAGATAAAATACGGTATCTACTTCAAAATTCATGTATATTCATAATAATTGCTAATAGTCTAAAAATATTTTTTATATTCTTTAAATATGTATTAAATGTATTAATAAAACTTTACACAATGGATAAACACATTCCATTTATTAATGATTGATTTTTAAGAAAATTATAAGTTTATAATCATGGAAAATATATATCTATATATATATACATATAACCATATATATATATATATATATATATATATAAAAATTTATATATATATAAAATATATATCTATATATCATATATATATAATATATATCTATATATATATATACACATAACCATATATATATATACATATATATATAACCACCCACTCAAATCAAACTATATATAATTATGGGGGTATTCTTTCAATATAACAGCTGCAAATATCAGTGTAATTTAACGATGATATAATTTGAATCATAAATATTTGTATTGATACATTTTTATAATATTTGTTTTGAATGAACTAGTTTTATACTTTTAAATTTTTTAGTAAAAGGAATTAATTGTTAGGAATAGATGAACCTGGGTTTGATTTCAATCATTACTGAACAGATGAGAATGGTGTTTTGCTATTTTAATCACATTTTTGTGCATAAAGAAAGCACAGCAGCACAACAAAATTGAGTTTTTGAGAATGTTATGGATTTCCTCCCTTGCAACATGAACATTCAGTCTACTATCTTTAAAAATATTTTTGCGAAAGTTAAAATATATATATCTTTCACACATTGAACAAATTGAGATATCTTTACTTCTTTAAAATATTCACAACACTGTGTTAAAAAATACATGTTAAAATGTTCACTACACTGTGTTAAACTTACGTAAGTCATTTGCGGGGATTTAAAGGACTTTCAATATACTTGGAACTTAAGCAACAATAACAGACAGTATAGTAGCTAATCATAATCATAAGCGTAGGTGTTAAAAATTATATGCCTCATCGAAAATAAGTGTTGTAACATGTAGTTTAGTTTTTAAAGTGTCGGTTTGATGCAACCAATTTTAACCAAATGTAAAACATTTCAGGTTTTTGTTTTCTCTGAGGATTCCTATGTTTTTTTCCGAATTACTTCTATTTCAGTATCTGTGAGAATTCGTAGAAAATATATCTTCATTATAATAGGATACTTTTTCAAGTCAATAATTGTAGTATATAAATTATATTTTTACTTTTAGTAGCAAAATAAAATAGTAGGTAAATATAATTGTATTACAATTTTACATTAAAATTTTGGATCGATATTTAATATTACTATTTTTATTGCCTATTTTATAAAAAAAATCAGTTATATATTTATATATTAAATTACTGCAACAATTAATTAATTAAAATATTGTTCAAATATACATTATTTTAATATATAAAATAATTATTTCAGAAAAAATTCTATAGAAATGTGTCATGGAATCTTTCGCTCTCTTAAGCTATAATAACACATTTTTCAAGATAGCAAACCAGTCCAATATAAATGATAAAAAGTTGCTAAGGAAGTGTGGTATATATAGTGTATTATCACGTTTCATTCTTTCATTCATAAGATGGCTGTATATTATTTTTCTATTGATGCGAAGATTTCATGATTAGACGTTTTGGAATGTTATTTTTTAATTCAACCTGAAAAGATCTTAATGTCCTGCATTAAAAAAAATGTGGTGAGAAAATTATGTTTGATTCAAATGTAATCAAGACATTGACGGCTACATTTAGGTCAGGATATCATACTGAATATTCTACATGATTTAAATTTCAAAGATAATCTTCATAAAGCAATCTGTATTCAAAAGAGACACCAATTATCATGTATAAACAGAAAGAAATTCTTACTCCTTGCTTAGCAAGTTATGAAATATAAGATTTCCACATCATCTACCTCCAAGAATATTTGACCTAGATTTACGATTTCAAGTTATAAGAAAGGTTTCTTGTATATCATTACTGATTTTTGTTTAAATCATTGCTCCCCTCTGACTGTAATTAAATCGTATTAGGTTAATTAAAATAATTTTTCTACATATATATATATATACACTACTGGCCATTAAAATTGCTACACCAGGAAGAAATACAGATAACAAAATGATATTTATTGAACAAATATATTATACTAAAAATAACAAGTGATTAAATTTTCAAAAAATTTGGCTGGATAGATCTTGAGAAATAAGTACCGAGAACAACCACCTCTGGCAGTAATAACAGCAGTTATACGCCTGGGCATTGAGTCAAACAGAGATTGGATTGCATGTAAAGGTACAGATGACCATTCAGCTTCAACATGATGTCACAGTTCATCAACCGTAGTGACTGGCGTTTGGTGACGAGCCACTCGCTCGGCAACCATTGACCAGGCGTTTTCTACTGGTTGAAGATCTGAAGAACGTGCTGGCCAGGTCAACAGACGAACATGTTCCGTATCATCGAAGGTCCGTACAATACCGGCAACATGCGGTCGGGCATTATCCTGCTGAAACGTAGGGTTTCGCAGAGCTCGAATAAAGGGTTGAGACACGGGTCGTAACACACCAGAAATGTTACGTGCACTGTTCAAAAAACCATCAATGCAAACAAGAGGTGACTGAGACGTGTATCCAATGGCACCTCATACCACCACGCCAGGTGATGAGCCAGTATGACGTTGACGAATGATGGCTGCCAGTGGGCGTTCACCACGATGCCGCCAAAAACGGATGCGACCATCATGATGCTGTACACAGAACCTGGATTCATCTGAAAAGATGACGTCTCGCCATTCGTGCGCCCAGGTTCGTCGTTGATCACACCATTGAAGGCGCTCCGGTCTATGACGTAGCGTCAAGGGAAGCCGCAACCATAATCTCTGAGTTGAGAGTCCATGCTGCTGCAAACGTCGTCGAACTGTTCGTGCAGACACTTGTCTTCCAAACGACCCCGTTTCTTGACTCACGGCTCGTGACGCGGTTGCACGATCCATTACGGCCATGCAGATAATATGCCTGTCTTCTTGGCTGCTAGTGATATGTGGCCGTCGAGATCCCGCATGGCGTTCCGTATTACCGTCCTGAACCCATCGATTCCATATTTTGCTAACAGTCATTGGATCTCGACCAACGCGAGCAGCAATACTGCGATAAGATAAACCGCAATCCCGGTACGCTACAATTCGACATTTATAAAATCAGAAACGTGCTGGTACGCATTTCTCCTTCTTACACGAGGCCTCACAACAACTTTTCACCAGGCAATAAATTTCAAATGCAATTTGTGTATGAGGAACCGGCTGAAGAATTTCCTCATTTAAACACAATGTAGGTGTCGCTACTGGCGCCTGCTTTGTCTGAATGCGCTGAAAAGCTAATCAATTGCATATCACAGCACCTTCTTCATTTCGTATAAATTTCACGTCTGTAGCATGTCGCCTTCTTGGTGTAGCAATTTTAATGGCCAGTAGTGTGTATATATATATATATATATATATATATATATATATATATATATATATATATATATACATATATATATATATATATGTATATATATATATATATATATATATATATATACATATATATATATGTATATATATATATATATATATATATATATATATATATATATATATATGTATATATATATATATATATATATATATATATATATATATATATATATATGTATATATATATATATATATATATATATATATATATATATATATATATATATATATATATATATATATATATATATATATAGAACCGTCGTATTCAATTTATGTGGCATGAATGTCCTAAAAAATATCTTACGTACCATTTTTCGAGAGATTGATCTTATAACCTGGAAACTTTCAAAGAAATCCAATAGAATTTAAAATTTTTTTATTGTAGCCAAGTACTACGTATTCCATTTTTAAAGATTTAATTATTCTTTTAATATCCTACCTTCAAATATTGTAAAATATATCATGATAGTTTCAAATCTCATCTTTTTTAAATAAATGATTACAACTGCAAATTTTACATATATTGTAACTGCACCAACTTATCAGAAATAACGCTTTCAGCAGAAATAACATCGGCATGAAGATCGCTGATTTGCTTAGGAAATTTTTACATCTGAGTGATGTTGCATCACATAAGTTTAACTTTGCCAACACCATTTTTTCTGATGCTGCTTGCAGCGCCCCTTTGTTCTACTACTTCCTAACCTTTGAAGTTATTGAGCTTGGAAGAAATTCTTTTTCTTCTTATCGTTAGGGAATTTTTAGTTTTTCATCATCTGGCTACAAGAGCTTTGAAGTCGGATTAGGATTTGGTGTTTTATTCCGAAAACCCTTTAAAACCCCTTGCTTACCCTTTAAAATAAACTCTAAATTTTAAAATAATCTCTTTAAAAAAAAAAAAAAAAAAAAAAAAAAAAAACTTATTGCTGATATTGTCTCTGTATTTTTTCCATATTCTAAAGACCTGAAATGTGTGTTTTTTCCCCTAAATCTTATACAAAACATGCTTGTTTTTCAAGAGTAGAAATATACCTTCAACTGCTCTTAGCGAAGTGTAGGAAAAAGGAGTTTGGAAAGTAATGTTGAATCTGCCTGGTCTAATCCTGTTTTTGTTTTCATTTCATTTCTGAATCTTCTCCATTGGTATATCCAGCTCTGACTTTGTGAAAACTTTTACATGCTATTTGGAAACTATATCACTATTGTTTCACCTTTCATCTTTATGCATCTAACTTTAGTCTAATGTATGAAAATATGCACAATGATATTCAAACTTAAAGTTTTTTCCACAATATATATTTCATTTGCCAAACATCCACCCCATGCACCCCCCCTGACATCATGATCACTGTTTTCCACAAAGGGTTCTCCCTTTTTTACCTGTTTTTGCACTCCTTATGAAACATAAACTGTGTAAATTGTTATTATCATTATATCTGTATTTGATCATTCCCATGTGTGTATCATATTTTTGCAAATACAGTTCAGGATATGAATTATTTTGCTTTTTTATAAATAAAAATATCAGGAATATTTGTCCATTATAAAAATGTATCTTTTGTTTTTGTACATTGTTCTTGCACGTAAATCTTATCCAAATCCTGGAGAATCACAACGCCCCACATTTATGATCACAAATCCAAAATACAAAATAAATATCAGTACATCCTGTTTTCTCTTTATGATTTAAATTGAAATTTTTATTTTGCTCCTTATCATTGTTAAAACATTTTCTATTCTTTTTTAAGAAAATGAGATATTCCATTAGTTTTTTCTCAGTATTTATTGATTAATGATTTTAATCATAAAACAAGAATTTGATACTAGCAAAATAATTTACAAATTACGAATACACGTATAGAGAAAATATATCTTTAATAAACTTTTAAATAAGGTAATTAGTAAAGAAAATTATAGTAAAAATTCACATACATTTAAATTGAAACACATTTTACATAAGGAATTTGTAATTATTATTTTAAATATGATATTATTATAGGAGAATATTAAATTAAAAACAAAATATTTTATTAAAGATGAAATTAAACAGGAAGAATTTAATCACTGTTTTAATCTGAAATTTCACCCTAAAATCAGGAAGTAATATATTATTTTGAATGGGTTGCAAAAGCTCTAAGATTATATATAGCAGAAACTCTATTTATAATTATTGATATATAATTGAAAAAATCAAAATATTTAAACACACACATCTAAACAATACTTTATTTCTCTGCTTAAAAAATACAGATAATCACTTTAAACAAATTCATTTACTGTTTGTAAATTTGGATTTGCCAATTTTTAAAGCATGCCATATTAATGCGCAATTATATAAGTATACTTTTCTATTTGTTATAAGTTAAATATAAAATAGAAAAGCATTTATTTTTATGCTACAGCTGCAGAAAACAAATTGGTATAAAAAAAAAAACCGAAAACTTTAAAAAAAGCTGAAAACGTTTTCATGACATTATAATGGATGCTGAAGACGGCTGATGCCAGAAATAAAATTTAATGTTCCATTTTATCAAAATGCTATTGGAATTCTTGTAGTATTTTAATTAGGAATGAGTTTATTGTAAACACAAATGAGATCGTATAACTAATAAAGATATTAAACGCTTAATAATAATATAAATGACTTACTTATTGATATGATTATCATATTGCATCATTGAGAAAATCGTTACTACAATTTCTAAAATAATTTTATCTATTTTTTCAAAAAATAGATATACATTTTGAAAAAAAAAGATTAAATTAAGACAAATACTTAAAAGTTCTCATTACATTAAATAAAATAAAACAACAAAGCTAAATATATATTATTTTTCTTAAAAAATAATTAAAAGCAACAATAATGCTATATACTGCTCAAAATGATATTTTTATAAAATAACAATTGTTCAGTCTCCTGGAAAATAAGTTATGTCAAATACGTATTAAAAATGTTTTTACAGCCTAACGGAATGAATCTAATAAAAATACACATTTTATTCTGTGAAATTGATGCAACAAGATAATATTGTATTCATAACTTTAAGGACTACTATTTATTTTACGTCCTGAAACTTTAATCAGACAAAGACATTTAAATTCAAATTATTTGATTAAAATGAAAAATTTTATTTTTATTTTAAACTTCAGAGTTATTATTAATTTAAGAACTATAAGTAATTTTCAACTATTGCAGTTAATAATTTATGTTTCAGAGTATTATTATTTGTTCTATGAAGAACGAATTTATTCAAAGAGATGTTCAATATATTTTCATTACTTTGAGATTTTATTAATTGATAAATATGTATTTCCAATATTTTAAACTAAACATTAATTCCATAAATATTTAAGACAAAATAAGAAATATTGCAGCATAAATAATTCAATAAATAGTTTAAAGTTTAATTATCAATATAACAAAATGATAAAATTAATTTTATTTGTTAATAACAAATTTGGAATAATAAAAAAATGTTCAAAATAAGAAGAAAAATAAATGTAACTATTTTATGAAAACATTTGCCAAAAATTTTCAGAAAAGCGTTTTTGATTTTACTTTAAAATTAAAAATTTGATATTTGTTCTTTTTGTTATAAAATTTACAAAACTCAACATTTTCTGGTTAATGTATATATTAAGCTTGCTTGTATATATTCAATATTGTACATATTCCAATATTTTTTGTAGACTATTATTTCAATAGTAAAAGATGCTAGGTAAAAAAATAAATTTTATTTCCATTTTCTGCAAATAAAAATTTATGAAAAACAAGATAAAACTGAGTCTGAATTTAAAAATAACTGAACATCAATTGAAAATCGCAATGAATATATTGACATTTATTGAAAATAAAATAATTAATTGACCCAGGAATCTTGAATAAAATGATGAAAAAATTTTTAAGACAGTTTATTTAACTTTATCACTTAAAAAGCAATACTTAGTGATATATAACGAAAAATAAATTTAAAATCTTTTTTTCCCTTTTATTGATTTTATAGTATGTATATTTTTTAAATGTAGTTGGTTTTCATATACTTTAATGAAATTTAAATACTTATTTACAAAATTGATTGTACATGAAAATTAAATAAAATACAAATTAAAAATATAGTAGAGTAATATTTATTATTTATATATAAAAGCAGTATAATGATTTGAAATGTATTCAAATTATAGCAATGAATAATTGATTGCATAGCTAATTATTTATTCTTAAATTTCTAAAGTATTATGAAAAAGATTGCTCTCCCCCTATACAGATTAACTACAAATACCTTAGATTGTTATATTGATTAACAGATTTATTTCAGTGCAATATTTTCCGATTAAGAAGGAAACTTATCATAAATCCTTCAAAAAACTGTGTATTGTTTTTAAAATTCGATATCTTGTATTTGCTCTAAAGTTTATATAAAATATCTTCTTAATTTGTAAATGCAGTACGAATTTATTACTCTGCAGATCTAAACTTCTTTTTTCATTGATCAAATATAAAGTATTATCTGCCACTGAGTAAAAATGAAGATTTTTTACTTCAAGCTAAACATTTAATTATATGTTGTACTTTATAAACCTGATTAATTCAAATTATAAACAAATATACCATAAGCAAAATTATTCTTGAAAGATAAAAAATTATTACACATTAAGGGTACATTTTAAATTTTTTTGGCTTACATTATTTTTGTTAAAAAAGCAGATTATTGCAAAATCAAAATCAAATCAGAGCATTATAGATTTATAATTTATGTTGAAACAATCATTCAGATTTGACCGTTTAATCTAGTAATAATAAATGCTCCTTAAATATAGTAATATCAATTGTAAATTATTAGCTGAGAGTTTTGAGTAGAAAATGTCTATACTTTTTACAGTGATTTTCTTTCAGTAGAGATTGTTTCTAAAATATTCTATGAAAAGTCTTTGTAAATTCTTATTATAGCCTGAATTTATAACATTTAAAAATAAACTATATTTTGCAAACCAAAATACATACTTTCTATAGAGAAATTACGTTTTGTTTGAGCCATCGTATCTTAGTGGTTAGGGTATTGGCCTTTCACCCAGAAGGACAAAATTTGATTCCCAATGCCACCAAAGGCCCACTGAGTACATGCAATATACGTGTTCGTAAAATCTGTGGAATCAAATACCCTGTGGTCGATCATTGCTAAAAATACATCAATCACACATCTTGCGGATCCGAGCGCTAGTCACGATGGTGTCAATAAACAATATTTTGAAACTAATGTTTTGATTTTAAAAGATAATTGTTATGATGCTCAAAATAAAATAGTGTCAAATGTTAAAGTACCTGTAGAGGTAAACAATGTTGTTACTAAAAAATATCTTGATTATTATTGTATCCTATGGAATAAAATTAATAAAAATTATTATGCTCACAATATAAAAGAATTTCAGGTGTGAAAAGACCTCAATATGATACAGATTGTGCTAATAAATATTATGTTGATACGAAGACATTCTGTGTCTCTACAGATCGAGGAATGCAATTTACAGGTAAGGGTTTCAAAGCTTTCCCGTTCAATATTTCTTAAAATACCACATGATATGTATATGAAGGTAACAATTTTCTTAATCTGTGCTAACATGAATGAGAAACCAAAGATACGATTTGAAAAAGGTAAAGAACTCCTTCTTGATAAGGAAATGCGTGTCAATGAAGAATCAATCATTTTATTTGTGTATGGGAAACAGAATAATGTTTTAACTTTATCAGTACTGACAGGAGGACAATGTAAGTTAAAACCCGATTTACACAAGGAAAAGTTAGAATTTTTTTAGCTCCATAAATAAATGGAAACACTTAATTCTTTATATATTAGAACTTATAAAGAACTGTAGCAAGAAAACTTGATTTCCGATATTGTAGTCCATACTGATAAAATTTTAATGCGCTTGGAGAATGGTTCCCTTATTCACATACCTACTGGCATATTGAATACAGAGGAGATATAATCATTAAAAGAGGAACAAATAAAAGTTATAAGTGTGGATAAGTACATAATTTTTTTCTTATATAATAAACGCAAAATGGAATTGTTAAATAAATTGAACGCACTCAGTTCATTTGAAGATGGAGCAAGGGCTTTCAAGAAAATGAGGGAACTCAACATCCATGAAAAATATGCTCTCACTGAAATTAAACAGATAACAATAAGATATGGAAATAGAATAGCTGTACACAATTGGATATTTTTCTTGTATCTTTACTGCAAAGATGTGATTAAATGGCGTCAGATTATTTAAAACTCAATGATTTGAAACCTCTTTTCTTTGTGTATTTGGGAAGTAAGGATGTCGGGAAGTCTTAACCAGCGCAAATGTTTCAGTTCGTACAGTAATATTAGATTTTAATGGTTTTAAAAATCATTAAAATCATATCGATCTAAAGAAGTTTTTCTAGTTTAAATAAAATATCACACCCCATTTTCTGAATAATTTTGATCTTCCATTTATGCAGTATTTGATGCATTTGAATAGCATTTTTTAAAATTAGGGAATAAATTTCTTGATATTTATCAGTTTCTTATTCTAAGCATAAAAATAACTTTTGGCGTACTCTGGCCAGACTAGTTATTCTACAGTTCACACTTCCGTAGAGTGCTATCATATCACCGAATAAGTCGTAAATATTTTCCATTTCTGTTTATTATTATTCTTTAAATGAATAAAATGAGGAATCGGTTCGAAAACCTGCGACCTTGAGGTGAGAGAGATACGGGTTCTTTTTTTTGTCTCTTACATAGACTCTGAATGACGTAAGAGATTTTTATTCTAACTTATCACTGGATGGCAGCACGAACTGGACTCGGAATCTGGTATAGAAAATTATTCGTCTCTTTTTTGTTTTATTTCTGAAGTGATTTTGACGATAATTTTCAATCAGATAAACTGCAGTCTTTGATATTTTAAAGATTTTTCACACTTTGAGACAGAAACAACTCATTTAAAGCTGTATTTTAACCTCTTTTTGTGATTGGTGACATGTATACATTAATTATACGTTTTTTCTCTGACGGGTACCCAATCGCTCCGTGGCAAAGTCTAAGCTTAGCAACCGTAAGATCAAGGTTTCGAGCCCCAACCTCGACTTGGTAGCAGCTTTCGTGAATAGTGTAATGCTATTTGCGTTAAGCTCACTAATGGATCAACCACGGAGCGAAACATCAGTGGTGGGTTGAGACTTGTGGTCTCTATGTCCATTTGGATGTTGTATTTGTGTTGTCTTGTGTTGTCCTTAATGTATATAAGCAGGCCCTGCTTGTCAGGTCAGTGATACTAGAACTCCGGTTCTAGAATTCAAAAACAGCTGTTTTAACTGGACTTCTGGTATCTGGCGGGCCGTTTTGCTATTTTTTAAAGAAATTTATAGTGGGGAATAAATAATTTTCCAAATAGCGAGTTTAAAACCGTCGTTTTATAGAATAAGTTTGGGTGAAATAAAGCCATTACTTTTTTGAGGTCGGTATAATTTTAATGTGGGGGGGGGGTTAAAAAACTATTGTTTTTTAAAGGGAATGGAAACATTATGGCGTTTTTTATTCCATTGGTTTCTAAAAGGGGATTCGATATTTGTAGCTGAAATAGGGTCATTACTCTCTACAAGAAGGTGGGGATTTTTAGGTTTTTTTTGGACCATTGCTTTGAAAAGTGGGTGGAAATTTTATGGGGGTGGGATTATGGTCTAAACGTCAGTGCGCCAGCTCCGGCAAATAAGCTCATATTCAATCGGCATAACGAGCTTGGCTTGTCTAATTGTCATAAGTAACAGTAAAAAACATTTTTTTTGTTTGGTCAATGTTAACATTAGTAACGCAAAGCAAAAATATTTGTTTTAATTTTAAATTATTCCTTAAAAAATGTTTTATGCAATATTCCCATAAGAAGAATGTGACATTATTGGAAAAAACTAATTTCTACCTTGAATTTACGTTTATATCCGTAAAAAATCAAAATATACACTTCAAACACAAACATTTGATTAAGATGCACATAATTTTGATTTTTACTATCTATTTATGAATTAAAATATTTATAAGTAACTGGAGCATGAAATAACAAAATGTTCAAAATTTGTAACATGAAATGGTATGCATGTGATACAATTATTTAAAAACTTATATATTTTATGATGTAACATTTATCTAGCATATAAATCACTTTAGAGCAGTCTACATCTCATTAAAATCTTGAAAATAAAATATATTCGAATTGCTTGTAACTATAATTTAAAACAACAAATTGAAGAAAAGCCATTATTTTAGCACGCTTAAAATTGTATGATTTAATCAAAAAAGTATATTTTATTGCAGACCTTAATAATCAAATGTAATAAGCAGAATACGTTTTATAATAATCAACTTTAAAGTGAAAATTGTGACAAGATCCAAAAAAGTTATTAATTTGATTGAGCTGCTTGTATTGGTATATACTTCTCAATAAATCAAAAAAATTTATTTCTCAATAAGAATGAATTTAGAGAACAAGCATTAATAGCAGTAATTTTAAAGGCTTTAACAACATCTGAAATATTGAATACAATAGACACAGCATAATAAAGCTAATATTTGTCATAATATGGGTAAGGTTTTCATGCAAGTTATACATATTTTTCTTATGAATGTTTAAATAATAATATTTATTAATGTCAAACAGAAATATAGTTCGCTGTTATAAATTCAACGAGAATTTTTCATTTATTTTAAAGAATATTTATAAAGGTATTACAAAAGCCCTGATTGTAATTATACTTTGAAATCAAAAACCATTTAGGACCAAAGCAACTGCAAGTAAAAACAGTATTTTCTGTTGAAATTTCATGCATTAATTAACATTTTGGTAACTTTGCTTTTAACTCTTCATAATGTTTATTACTCATCATATAATATTCATTGCGCAAATGGTCTTCTTCCTAATTAAAGCAACCCTATCCGTCGGAACAGCACTTATTAAACATTAAAGTTTATCTACTCATTTGCTGAATTCTCTAGAAGTAAACAATGAAAATAATATGCAGTGAATAGCTAGATATGAGAGTAAATTTCGATAGTAAGCTATGAAAATATATTTAAAGCAACAAAAAAAAATAGATTTTTATTACGTTCAAAATATTAAATTGAAATTAATAGGCAATTTTAATTTATGGAAATTTTCTATCTAGTTTCAAATAATCATGGTATTTTTTTACTTCTATTTTCAAGAACTTTATGCAAAATAAATAACATAAAATGCAATTTCTTTATAGATGAAATGAATGCTAAAATGAACACTTTTTATAGAAGTGTTTAAAAATTGAAATCATAACAAAATTTAGATTTTTTAAGTTATTTTTTATAATGTGTACTTAAATAAAGATAAAAAGTAATTAAGTTTAAAAAATTATGGAGAAATATAATTTATAATAGTAGAACGCATCACCATAACATTTAGCAAAATAAAAAATATTTATTGGAAAATAATATTTAAAATCTTCTAAAAATAAAACATTAAAATAATATTTAAATCAATAAATTAAAATATTTAAATCTAAACATGTTAATTCATATATAGTTTAACACACTAAAATTCATATTTTAACAAATGGGATGAATCATTTTTTCTTTAACAGTTATCATCAAATTGTGAAAATTGTTTTTGAAGCAAAATAATCCTATCGTGGTCTGAATTATTTTTCACAAGAAACATTAAAATAACTATTGCTTCTATATACTTTTAAAATGTTTTTCATAACTGTAATTAATATAATAGATCTAACAACATTATATTGTTGAATCATTCCAATATTTTTTAAGTGTAAAACTTTTAAATCTCCTATCCTTATTCACTTTAAATTGATTGATTGATTGTGAGAGGTTTAATGGCATATGGCCTTGTTTAGGACAAACTGATCCAAGCATATGGTATATCATTCAAAAAGTATTGATGTAAGATCTTATAAAATAAATAATGGTAAATGTAATATGACTATTTGCAATGTAGGAATTTAATAGAACGTAAAAAGATCAAGAGGTTACAATGAGGGGTTTCTCTAATAAGGTCATGTGTAAAGCTAAAGAAGTAGAATTAAGGCAGGCAACATGATAAGGATTAAAATTTGGGCAGTCAATTAAAATATGTTGAACAGTATACGGTTCACTGCATGTAGCACAATAGGACTTAAGTTCACTTAAAAAGAAGTGATTGTGAGTAAAGGGAGTATATCCGATACAGAAACGAGTTTTATACCAGATGTTTGTTATGGTAAAATGATACGGGAATCATATTTGGAATGATGGAATGTAATTTGTTCATTTTTTGTAAATCCCGTATCTCCTGCCATTGGGAATAGATTAATTTTTTGCAGTATTTTTTATATCGTTTAGAGTTGCCCCTTATTGTATGTGAGGACATGCATTTTTTGCCACTTCAGCTGCTTTAGCAGTTCCATCTATACCTGTACGGTTAGGTATCCAACAAAAGATTTTTAAATCTCAGTTTGTCATGGTCACTAGTCCAAGATGGTATAAATTTGAGAAATTATGCGATGATAATGTATTTCAGTATTTTTTAATAAATCCAAGACACTCATGTTTTCAGTATAAATGCAAAATTTACGTCGTTAGTGGTCACATAAAAGCTTTAATGCATGATAAACTGCTGTAGATCTGCAGTATATATTGAAATAACACATTTATGGTCCCAATTGTATGAGATGTTTTAAAAAACTTGAATCGGAATCAAATTAAATTATCTTAATATAACTAAGCACTGTGTTTAACAATAGATAAAATAGGCGATGGTCTCTGTTATTTAACTCATTAACTAAATATCTCGAATTCTATGTAAAGAACACCATGAACAATGTAGTTTTTTGTATGATATTTGTGGGATTTATAGAAAAAAAACAAAGGATAGTAGAATGAAAAAATCATGTGAATAATATTCTAAGAGCAAAACTATTCATTTAAAAACTTATTTTCAATTTAATTAAATGAATGCTAGGCAACTATGTTTTAAAAAAGTTATACGAGATATCAATAAAGTCCTATCTCATTTTTTACTTAGAGACACTGATTGTCTAATTTATACCAAATACTTCGATATGTAAACAGACTTTACAAGATAAAACTACTTAAAGTTTCAGAAAAAAACATGAAGGTGCGAAAACAATCAAAAGCATTCAAAAAACATACGTGGACATTGCATTTACAATAGCTGTAAGAAAAGCTGGTGTAATATCACACAACATTTTCATAAATTCATAAATAATATTATATGAATATATTTCATTAATTTGTATAGAAATACTGTTATACTAAGCAGCTTGTTTTAATATATATATATATATATATATATATATATATATATATATATATATATATATATATATATATATATATATATATGCCAAATTCAGATATATGTATTATTTGGAGCCCACAGGTTATAGTTACATCCACTATTTATTATGACATAGGCTGTATCTTCTATAGATGGCATGAATCTACTATGGATGCCATACGGTATATTATGTCTCGAAGTTCATAAGTGTTGTTGTGGCTTATCCCTCCTGGTTGACAGCAACATCAAACCCGGACCAATAGCGCAAATGCCTTCAAACAATGGAGCACAAAATCATAGATGGAATTTGTTTAAATTGTGCAGGCCAAAATATAGCCAAGAGCAGAAAGATGTATATTTCAATACCCAAAAAGGCCTCATATCTTATTAGCGACTAGATATTGTGTAAATGAAGGACTACTAGACCGTAAATGTGAAACTAAGAAAGCAAACCTTACAGCAATAATTTCCTTTTTAATATTAACTAATAATTATAATAATAACCCATAAATGAGTGACTCTATGACAACAATAACTAACAGATTTACATTCACAGCTATTTCAAGAGCAATTGCTCTTATTGCTCATAATTTTTTCACACTTGTTTGCAAAAGAATGGTATCAAAAATGCTATTTTTCTCTAACATAATTGTTGAGTTTCATCGTAATTTCTGTACCAATCGGGTCTGGCATCCTGAGTCGTAAAATTTAATTTCGACTGATACAGTATATTATCATATAACAAATACTGACTATCTAGCACTTCGATACCTGTTTTTTAATCATCATCGTTCAAATGTTAATACTGTATCTTGAAAGCAGCTTAACCGGGCAGTTTGCAAAAAAATAAATCTTGAAACTATTGACCTTCAACTAAAACTTAATAGAATGTAAGATAAATAATTTCTACAAATTAATATTTTATATACATTGTTTTCTCTGAATTTCATACTTTTAATTTAATATTTACTAATTCAAATTTGACTATTGTTTTTGACTTAAAATTGCGTATGGTTTCCGTTCTTGCACAATGTTGTATCTTCCGATACATGAATCAATTACCTACTTCTATCGCTTATAATAGTTAAGATGATAGGAGTTGTGTTCAATGAAGCTTAGGAATTTTAGGACTTTATATCCATAAATACTTTCAGGAATATTTATATCACGCATATGATAAATTTTCGTTAAATATTAATTAAAAATATAATGATTCTTTTATTATTTTTTGCTACTAGGAGTTACATTTCAGCACTACAAGGAGCAGAAATCATGGTACATTATACAATAAGGCAAACAGTTAGATTTGACACTATGATCCCCGAAAAGGCTCGATCCTTTTAATTTAGAAGAAGGTAAAAAACAGAAGACCTTCCGAAATTTTCTACCATCTAAAAAGATATCATTTGACAAGAAGAACGGTGCAACCACCACATAATCTTTGAATTTCAACCGCAATTAATGAACAAGATTAATCTTTGAATTTGTGGGGATTCGTATCCACTATCTTACAATAATGAGAATGACTTTTAAGAATATAGCTGAAAAATACTTTTAGAAATATTATTTTATTACATTTGTGAAAATATTATTTTACTTTTGTTGTCTTTTGAAAAATAATATTATAAGTGTGAAGATTTAGAGAATTATTATGGGTTATTTGCAAATCTGATCAAGGATGTAACGGAGCAGCACAATAACATATCTAATATAACATATTAAATAATATCCAAATGCGCTAAATTTAAATCTGTAGAAGCTATTTTGTGTTTTAAAGTTATGTGAACTATGCTACAAGTCCTTGTTAATAATAACTGCTCATAAATTTATTCACGTACAATGCATTTTCTATGAATCGTAATAAAAGTTTTTAATATGAAAAATAATTTTTGTTTCTATGAAATTACATCTTACTCGTAAATAAGCAATTGTTTTATATCATGAATTATAAAACTAATGTGTAATGTATGTAAATTTGATCTAAATAAAAAGAAAACTTTTGTCATTTCAACCACGAAAATGTAAAGATAGAATGAAAAACAAACACCGCTGTTAACGACATTTTTAAACCATCCATGCAAATTATGGATATGTGAAACTTCATACTTTAGCTGAATTCAGATTTTAGTTAAAATTTCTCACGTAAGTACAAAGAACTTAAATTCTATTATAATTAAAGTGGCATTGCTTAAGATTTATGATTACATGCGAGTATTTTTGATTGTAAGAAAATATTAAATTATACAAACTTCCATAAAAATTTTAAAGCAATTTTGTATTGTTTATAATGTATATTAATTCCATATTTAAATCTATTTTAAAAATAAATTTACAATGACATATTTTTCATTATTTTATTAATCTTTAACTTTGAGTAACATGTTAATAACTTAAGCATTAATTAATTTGTGTATTTCTAAAATAATTCCTCTCATTAAATTCTACGTTAAACGTTAAATTTTTTCTTTTTCTTTTTTAGTTTTTGGGTGATAAAATAATAACAATAATAGAAGCATATAATAACAAGAAAGACAGGAATTTTTTTCAGAAAATAACCTAAAATGTTTTTAAAAAAAATTGATACTATTTTTCCAAAATAAATTTTTTGCTATTTTTCCTTTTAAAATTTTAAAAATTTCTTATTATTTTATTATTTCTTATTTTCTTATTATTTATTTTATTTTATGCTAGAGGAATTTATAAACAAAGAAAGATATGCGTTTTAAAAATATTTTGATTCAACAAAATTGGAACATAGCAAATACATGCCATAAATTGATTATTTTCAATTTCTGTAAAAGCAATTTGATTGTAGAACAGAAATATATCATAAAGAAATTTGCAGACAACATTCTTTTTCATTTTTGATCCACAGACTGTGAGCATCGTTTTTCTATCATATTTTTCCATTTTTCAACATGTTTCTTTCCTTTTGTCGTAAAAGGAGAACATTTAATCCTAGACACTGTGAAAATGAAAAATAGAAATTTATCATCAGATACTAAGATTGTTGCGTTTTGAAAACTTTGTATCCAATGTAAAATAATTTATTATATACTAAGATACAAAAATAGAGTAATAGTTCTATTTTCAAATGCTAATGTCAAAAGTAACATTTGTACTATTATATCACTTACAAAATAATTTGTGTTACAGTTATTTTATATTTTGAAAATAATTAATTGGTTTTATTCAGTTAACTTGATGACATGTGTAAGTAAATAAATAATAAAGTTGCACATGCTTATTTTGTTGAGGAAGCATTTTGAATTAGCACCAATGTGTTGCATATTTTAATATTTTAAGAATATCACATTTTTTGGCAAATAGTTCATGTCAGGTATATTTTTAATGTAGTTAAATTATTTTCAAGAAATCTCTATCCTCTCAGAAACTTATTACTTGAAACTCAATAACAAATTTTATTCTGAATAAATTTTAGATTAAATTTCATAATTTTAAATAAAATGTATTTGTTGTAATTAAGAATACAGTTTACTTATCTTTTAGGCTTTTGGAACAGGTTCGCGTTTTATTTAACTATTATTATGGAACAAAAGTACACAACAATAAAAGTTAAGTAGTCGCCACATTAAACTTATATTGTTAATGAAAATTTTAAAATTTATTCAAAATATTCAGGGGTAACGTTTTTTTAAACATATTTTGGTGTCCGAAATTTGAATTGAGTTTAGATGTTTAAGAATAGTTTGCTTTCCATTATATTTAAACATCTAAATTATATTAAATAATGTTATAAGTATATTATTAATTTTTAGTACAAAAACTAAACACATTCTTATATTTTTAAGAAATCAGATTTATATATGAAAATAAAATTATAAACAACAAAAACATTTCATAATATTAAAATAAAAGAATTTTCTAAAATACTATCTTGAGCATAAGAAATCCCTTTTACTGCAAAGCCATTGGCTGTTACTTACTAAAAAATAATAATTACTTTGTCTTCAAGTTATTTTGAACTAAAGACTTTATTAAAAATTTAATGACTTTGCTTTCACTAAGGAAATTGAGTTTTAATCTGTTAAGAATTTTCCGTTTGTAAACTTTCATATAATAGATTTTACCACTGTAATATTTTTTATAGTGTCGCTTGATATAAATACATAAGAACTAAAATTGTTTTCCTATTAACCTATTTTATAAAAAAGTAATGGAAATATTTTAGTCAATGAAAAAAAGGATTGGACAATATTTTAATACTTTTATAAAATTGTATTTTTACTAAAGATAGAGGTTAAATAATTTTTTATTACTTTTATTGCCGTTTATTACTTTTATTGTATTTTCTACCAAATATTGAGCTTAAATTTAGTTTTTATTACTTTCATTCTGCATACTACTTTTATTGTATTTTTACCAAAGATTGAGGTTAAATGATTTAATTTTTATTACGTTTATTGCTGTTAAAAATGATCACCCTAATGACTCACAGTATTGATTAACTTTAAAAGCATTTTCCTTCTTATATCCTTTATAAAAGCAAATCCTTCTTATATATATATATATATATATATATATATATATATATATATATATATATATATATATATAGGTATATGTGACATAAAAACAAGCATTTTTTTATAAGAATGCTGTTGGAAAAATGTCTTATACTTTTAGATTATGACTAAAAAAAATGTTAAAGAGAAATGTTAAGAGAAATGTTAAAGAGAAATGTTAAAGAGAAATGTTAAGAGAAATGTTAAAGATATGTGTTAAGAGAAATGTTAAAGAGATGTGTTAAGAGAAATGTTAAAGATATGTGTTAAGAGAAATGTTAAAGAGATGTGTTAAGAGAAATGTGAAAGAGATGTGTTAAGAGAAATGTGAAAGATATGTGTTAAGAGAAATGTTAAAGAGATGTGTTAAGAGAAATGTTAAATGAGAATGTTAAAGTCGAACACAATGATTCAGATATTCTTCCAGTAACAAGTGTTGAACATCCCTCACAGCTCATTGAATCACATTACTAGCGTCACTCATAACAATCGTTATAGCAGCATACAACATATTGAAGATTTTCATTAATAGAATATGATTTAATGATTTATTTAATTTAAATCACTTTGTTTAAAACATGACAAGTACTTAATAAATAATAAAATTAGATATTGACATTAAATTTTAATTTTTATTTCATAATTTTTATGCTACAAAGATTTTTTTTGCATATTTACAAAAATAATTTATAAAAATGATGAATGCGCAACAAAAAATCAGATGAATTTGATGAAATGTTTCACCAAATTGTTTTTATAACCCGAAATATGCTTGAATTCAGATAGTGTTGGTGATTTACAGGATTATAATTTTGTGTTCTTTTTGGGAATCATTAACATTACAGGACAGAAATATTCACAGATTTTTATATTGTTTCAAAATTTATAAACTTATTCTTTGTTTATATTAAAAATATAAAAACTGATCAATTTGCCAATTTTTAAAAAAACATACCTAATTCTAAAATTTGTACAAATATTCCAAAGCTTTATTTTTTTAAACTAACGTAAGCAAATATAGAGTAAAATAATGCATTGTTCTGGAAGAAAACGAATACTAAAAAGTTGCTTAAAATTGTCTGATAATTTAAAAAAAATATATCACCTTTCTCAATGAAGCTAAAAACGATTGCTTCGGCCTTAAACTATTCTTAAAAATGTTAATTATAAACGTAGATAAAAAATTAGTAACACTTAAATGTATTTATTTTGTTCCAGTAAATAACATCCTCTTTTTAAAAATAGTTTTCCATATTTTTTCAATGATCCTTTAATACATGGATCGAATACAAATGTAAAAAAAAATTATAATTCTTTTTTTCAATATCCAATCTCTAGTTTGCACAAAAAAGTTAATGCCTTTGTTTATTCAAACGTATATTATTATAGTAAGAACAAATAGCTTAATTTCAAGTGTCTAAGAAATCTATTTTAAAAAATTAGAGTCAAAATCATGTGAGGGTTTTCAAAAAAATTACTTTTTCCCAATAATCTTGATTTTTTATGGCGGAAAACCTAATTAATTGTGTATAAATGCACAGTTTACATATGCAAAAAAGGTCTAATATCTTATACTATTAAAATATTTGATAAAAATTGCGTAGTAAGGACTTGGGTTTCTGCTCATAACTGTTACAAAAATATTTTTAAAAAATGTTTGCATAGTTTAATGAACATCATAATTCACGCAAATTTTTGAATCATTAATTATTAAATGATAGAAACAATTAATAAATTAGTCAGGTAGTCATTTTTAAACTTTAAATGTGCTTATTGTTTTCATCTATATTTTATTTATTGATGCTAACCATTAATGAAAATTGAGCATATTCATTTTACTAAATTCGTTAACTTATGAATGCATAAATATACATATATAAAGTATGTTAAATAATTTGGTAAAAATATATTTTTTTATTAATTTAATTTTATTTTCCATTTCATATTTCTCCACTCAAAGATTGGCAGAATGTATTATTGATCAAGTTTAGTGATAAAAACATATTTATAAATAGAGATTAAATATTTTCAAAGGATATATTCAATGAAAAAAATTACTGTGCTTTTCTAAATTATTACTTTTTTAATACTATTATATTTGATTTAAAAATAAGTTATTTGTTTTGAACTATACTAATTAAGAAAGGTTTTAAAATTTCATTTCTAATTCAGAAATCATGTATGTTATTTAGCTATTGTTTATTTATTCTAAATTGCATTAATGCAGCAGAAAAAAACTAATATGGAAGTAGACATTAAGATATAAAAAATTAAATTAAATTTATTCGTACTTCTATTTATAATGTATTATAAAAATTTAAAATCCAAGCAATTCGTAATTATTATTTTACTACTCAATTTGAAAAAAATGAATTAATTTTTTTTTAAATTTTTAAAATGCACTTTACTTTTAAAATGTTTAATATAAACGTAAAAATAAAAATAGAAATCTCAATGATTTCATTGTGATTTACTGTTATAAATTTATAAGTTCAGTATTGTTCTAAATTGCAATTTTTTGTACAAACTATTAAACCACATCTATGTTGTTTTGATATTTAAATGTGTTACAAAAATATGCATAGTTACATTTTGCATTTAATTAATATTTATTGAAATTAAAAATGCTTAATAAGTACATAATGTGAAAACTTTAAATATCGTAAACCTTTTTAAATATTTAGAAACTTCTAATAATTTTTAAGTGTGACAGTTTTTTTTCTAAAAAAATATGCTAACAATACAAGTTTACATGCCTAAAATGTTCTTAAAATATCCATCATCATATACGAATCAGTTGGTGATAGCATCGACTAATAGAATGATAAGTATATTGATATTGTGAATAATTCTTACAAACGAATGATAAACATTAACAATGTTTCCTATTGTAATAAAATTTAGAAAAATGAAATGAGCTATGATAAAGAGTTTAAACTAGTACATTGGCATAATAATTGTTTGGGAAATGTTTTATGAGAAACTGTTGATCCAAATAATGTTTTACATCTGAAAATTTTCATGCAATAATAATGAAACATATTTTAAAGTAAATCGCAAAATATTTTGATATTTTGTAGAATAAAACTGCAAAGGTTTATACATTCAAAATGATATTCTGGAAAATATTTTATTTTCATAATTAAACTAAAAGATAACGTTATTTAACATTTGTACTTCGATTGAAATATTAAAAAAATGAATTAAAATCTTTCTAAATTTTTAAAATACGCTTTTCTTCTAAAATGTGTAATATAAACGTAAACGTAAAGATAAAAATTTAAGTATTTAATTAATGAGTAGAAATTTAATAGATAATTTATATATTAAATTATCTATTAAATTTTTTCTGTCAGTATTTTTAATTGTTCATAAATAAAATTTTGAAAATCTAGACGTAATTACAGGTTTTTGTCTCAAACTTGCTTAAAAAATAATTTTGTCTGATCGTAAATTTACTAAAATTATTTCAACTAATTATTCACTGTTATTTGTCTGTATTTATATATTTATTTACAGGGGTTATTTTTTAATTCAAATGAATTAATTATCAAGCAACTAAAACGGTTTCGATTGATAGCTTCAAAAATATATTCATGTTTCCATGTATTTATGTACTTAGGTATTCTAATTTCAATAAATTTTAACTTCTGTCATAAATTGAATTTATTTTTATATAATTTTTGTATACATCTGGGTTTCTTTAGTCAATACTTCCATTAATTAGCTTGAGTTCTACAGAGCTTTGAAATTTTATGTTAATAATATAAATATACGCGTCTTTGTTTTATAAAATTTCCTTATTTTCCTTTCATAAATATTATTTCAATTTTTTGAATTAAAATTTGAAATAATATTTATGATATAAAAAATTTGAAATAATATTTATTTCAAATTTTTTGAATTAATATTTGAAATAATATTTATGAATATTATTTCAAATTTTTTCAATTAATATATTAGTTCAATTTCAAATAATGAAAAAAATGAAACTTAAATTAAAAACAAATTAAAATTTACGAATCTTTGTTTTCTGAACATTTAAGTAATATTATATTACTTACAATTATTCTATAGAAAAGAAATCAATGATTTTATTGATATTAGAATCGTTTCAGTTTTTAAAATTTTTTAAAATCAGTATGTATACATATTCTTATTTTAACGATTCTTACAGTTGACAAACATTTTTAATTGTGGTTTACTATCATTCATCATGGATTTCGCTAATGAAATGATCAAAATTGCTTTTCTAAAAAGGAAGAAGCAAATAATTTTTCAAGGTCTCCTCATCAGTTTTTTCCTACAGAAACATTTTAAAAAGAAATGGATTAGTTTTGCCTGCATTTTCTTCTCATAGGATAAAGTTTGTCATTCAAGCTGAATGTTAAACAAGCAATAATATTTTATTTCAGCAGAGTCTATAAAGCGTCTCTTTCTCAAATATGGAAGATATAACTTTTTCCAGATCTGTAATAAACTTAAGAAACCTCAAGGGAATTCTTCTTTTTTCTGTTATTCAATCAAATGTTATTATATCAATGATGCCATATAAATCTCGATATGGTTTAATTTAAAAATGATTTGTTTTAATTGTTAAGGATTTAAAGAAAATTTGCTTCCATGAAATTTAAAAGGAAGCATAATACAGAGTGTCCCGAGCATAAACCTTCAGTTTCATTGTCAGCATGCTTAATGAGAAAAATAATATGAATAGAACAAGGAACATTGATCGTTCGGAATATAAGTTATCGTTAGCATTAAAGTTCAACATGTCCACCATGTTGGATCGTGGTAGATCCTGCATGTGGATCTACAGATCCAACATTTCCGGAAGTACTGTTGAGGTAATCAGAAATAATGGCAGCAAAGTATGGAGAAACCCTCTCTTGTAGGAACACAATGATATTCAGAATTTCATAAGATTGTAAATATGTTTGTAAATAAAACTCAATCGTATAGAAGCCACAATTTGTATCGTTTACGGCTTCCTCCAAATCATGAATGGCCCATAAATCTTAATTTTCGTCAACCGCACATTATCCTTTGGGGAGATTTTTTTACATTCTTGTACCTCATAAGGTTTGCTGTTGGCTCATAATCAACATCTGTGCTGAATAACTAATCCATATGTGTCAAATATAGCCTTATCTGTACAAAGGAGGTGGTCTAACAAGTCTTGAGCTCATTTATAAAAAATTATTTTAAAATATCAAAGTAGCAGGGCTTAACTGAAGAGAGAAAAACAATTAGACAAACAAACAATGAAATGTGGATATTAAAATTATGATTATTTATAAAAAATTGTCTAGTAGTTTTTCAGTTTAAGCGTAGTGCTTAATCATAACTTACAAAACTAAAATTCTGACTCGACAAATTTTCACAATTGTCAATTATTGATTATTTGAACTTGATGATTTTCTTCAATTTTCAACTAATGCAAAGAATATCAGAATGCTTAAACATTTTTCTTGAGTTTTTTGGATAAAAAGTTAATATAGAAGTTTTATTTAAATATAAAGAAATTCTTTTGAAAAAGAAAATATCACTTTGTGACCAACATGAACGTTTGTTTAAAGATTATACTCAATATGATTGATATAGATTCCTAATTTTCATTTATCATCTGATGAGAGTCTGTCATTAAAAAGTAATATTTTCTCTTATTTTGAATTTGAATTTATTTAAATAATATTTCAATTTTTGCTATGTAGAATGAAGTTCATATAGTAAATCTCTAAACATCCATCACATTATTCACTGTTAAATATCTTAGTGTGATAAATTAATTGTCGAATTAAATTTATACGAAATTAAGGTGTAATGGTGAAACCAAGAATATTTGTTTTAAGTCAGATAGAAAAATATGTTTATTTAAAAGGAAATTTTTATATTCTGATTTTTGAAAATAAAAAAGACAAATTCAACCACTTTCTTTAATAATATTATCCTAAAAAGAGATATTCCTCATGTATTAAACTATTTGAGATAAAAATTGGCAAAATGAATGAAGTTTTATTACCACAAATTCTTGTAATTTAAACCCAAACAACCTTATGAAAGTAGATTTCATTGTTAATGTTGCATTTTTTCTAGCACTTAGATAAGAAAGGACGATAAGAGGTAACCTTAAAGAAGAAGTCAGCTCTACATAAAACAAAAGTAGTACAAGCATAATCCCTACTTATCCCTTATCTTGGTGAGAAACTGATCACCCACTAACTAAAAATGTTCTACTTTAGTTTCAGAAATGTGATGAAAAAAGCTATTTCCAAATATTCATTCTCTATAAAATGACAGCCAGTTGTCACTAAAAAGATCGAATCTGGAATGTTCTTCCCATTTTCAATCTGAAATAATCTTTTTATGAGATCTTATGAAAGAAATACCATCAGCTCCTTTTGGTAAATGGATACGATTAAATAGTATTCATGTTTTCAAGATGTTTGTCTTACATTATGCATTCTTATGTTTTTTTTATTTAAAGTAGATAGATAACACTGCACGTTATTACAGTTTGGTATATATTTTATGTGAGAAAAAATTAAAGCAAAATTATTTAAATGTTTTCATTGTTTATAGTAATAAATGATAAAATGTTGCATTAGGATAGTATAGTTTGCAGAAGTCCAAAAATTAAATTATTGTTATAAAAGTAAAATATATCTGAAATTATTCGAAAATAATTTTGAACTGAATGATAATCATAAGTATTCCTGTTCACGGGCTTAAATTAAGGTACCCGGTAATCATGAATATTTGATAGTAAAGTATAAAATAACAAAATGTTCAAAACTTTCACGCAAAGTAGAAATTGGTGAAATCATCCAAACTTTTGGAAATTTTAGTTTAATATTTTTCCAACAGGTTTTATTTCGATAATGAATTCTGCAATTCATAGCTATTTTTATTTAAAACAATATTTCAATATTTTCTTTTTCAGTCCAAAACTTTTATAGAATTTTCAGAATTTAAGTTTACTTGAGAAGAAGTAACAGTTTAAAATATTCACAAATTTATATGCAATAAACTTAATATTTTATTTGCTTATTCATGATTTATTGTTCTTTGTTTCGAGGAAAGGGATGCAAATAATATTTATTATTAAAGTTCATTGATAAGAAATAAATGATGTAAACATAATTTGTAAGCACATAATTATGAGAAACAATGTGGTTATTTACAAAAATTGTATTTCTGCCTGAATAAAATATTTATAATGCCACCAGTCATCTTTTAAAAATAAATATAATCTTGTAATTACCATCACAACTACTAACTTGTGACAATGCCGCAATTTTCATATTTGTCATACGTTTCTTCCATATATTGGTGATAAGAAGTTAACTGATCTTGAAACTTGACAGATCGAAGCCTTGCTTTCAACAGGAATAAGTAGTCGGGCTATTGCGATAGAGATGGGAAGATCAAAGACTGTAGTTAACAAATTTTTTAAATTGAAACACAATTATGGCAAAAAGAATATGGGGATAAGACCTAAAGCTTTGTCCTTGCACGAGGAAAGTAGAATTTGAATATTTGCATCTACTGGAAAGCACTCAACCAGGAAAAGTATTCCGATTACATGTTTAAAAGTTTGTCAAAAATGATTTATAACACAATTAGAAGGTCTGGAAGGTACACTTATACAGCAAAATTGACTAAGTCTCAATTACTGCAAAGACACAAAATAGATCGCTTAAACTTTGGCCAGAAAGTCATGGCACAACCAATGGATATAAATTATTTTTCTGATGAAAAAAAAACGGATTTTGGATGGACCAGATAGCTGGAAATTCTACTGGCATGATATAAGAAATAAAAAAGAAATATTCTCCAAGCGCCAATTATGTGAAGGGTCTGTCATGAATTGAGGCTGCTTTGCTTACAATGGTGTGGGCTCAATTTCATTCAATTCAAGTAGAATGAATTCACAAGGATACCAAAATGACCTAACTAATCCATATGATGAACGTCTTGCTGGAGGAAATCGGAAATATCAGCAAGAAAATGCACCGATCCATTCGAGTAACAGCACAAAAAATTGGTTCCAAGTCATTAGTGTTGAAATTGTGAAACGGCCAGCTAGATCACCTGACCTCAACCCAATCGAAAACCTTTGGTGTGACTTAGCAAGAAGAGTTTATGCAAATGGGAGACATTTTACATCAACAACAGAGCTGAAATCTACAATGGAAGATACATGGTATAAAACCGATCCCGCCTTTTGTCAAAAACTCGTTTCAATAGTATTTGAAGTATTTCGAAGAAATGGCTCCTACGCAACCTTCTAAGCATTTATAATATTTTTCTTATGTGTTATTTTCTATGTTCGCCTTAAAGTTTTTACTCACGCACAAATATTCATTTGTGTATTCTGTAATATTTTCTGATAATAAAATATTTTCAAATTAATATTTTTCTATTTTTTTGCTTTTATTTAAGCTTAATAATTATGAACCAAAGGGTATTTTAATTCCTCAGTTTAAATATTTCCATTTTCTCAAAAAATGTCTACTGGACTTAAAGTGTTTACTCAGAATGTAACATAATTTTATTAACACGATATTTGAGCTAAAAAACACTGACTGTTTTTAGTTATTTTTTCATCTAGTTTTAAATTATGTTTCTCATACTTGCATAAATAAGTAGATGTTATATTTTTTCTTAAAAATTGCTTATTTGAATCTAGAACATCAAATGTTCAAGAACAGGAATCACTAAATGTACATATATTTAAGGTTATTTGCTTGCATATGAGTATAAACTAATGCCTAATTCCTTTATAATTCCTAAATTTATAAACTGTTGTTGTTGTTACATTATTTAACATATTATAGTATGCATAAATGTATATCGGAAATTTCAGTATTCGGTAAAAAAAAAATCTAATGAAAGCAGAAAGAAAAAGTGGTGATTTAAATACTTTCTCTTTACTCAACTAACTATGAAAGCATAAAAATTTTAAGATGTGGAAAAGAATCTTTTTTTTTTGAAAAAAGTCGTACTTCGAAAAGGATTGGTACATCGTTTTTATAAATTACAGCATGGCATAAGAAACTTTACAACCATCAGTGGTAATTTCAAGACAAATTAACAGAAATGTGCAAAAACTAACTGCAGAATGCTAAACAAAACAAACATTCTGAATAAAGAGATGTTATAATAAAGAAGTTAAATGTTTAATTTAATTTCGATTATATTTCCTAGAACAGAAGAAATGATTTTTTTCTTTTTACTCTTTTTTTGTGAAGTTAAACCAATGAAGAGTGAAATTTCTGCTTGAAAGGAAATTGATGATAATGTTAAAAAAAAGAAATGCTTTAAAACAACAAATTTTCCCTTTAATTCAAATAAAAATTATATTGAGTTCAGAAAACTAAATATCGTTTTTTCTCTCTCCCTCTCTCTAACAGACAAGAAATTATTAAGTTTTTTAAACTATTTTATTTAGTTTGTTTCCTATTTTCAATTAGTTTATCTTTGTATGTATTGCACAAAAAAAATAAATAAATGTTCGAAAATCTTATTCTCATTGCTAATTTACTAATTTAATGTTCCAAACAAAATACAGATGTTGTTTTTCAAATGTTATTAGTTTAATTAAAATATGAGATCATTTCAAGACTCTAAGAAACTTATTCATGAAATCCAATTATGTATATATATTATTATTATTATTATAAGGAACATTTAAATTATTACAAAATTTTAAAACATTATATATAAAATTTAAACTCGCATGGCAAAGATGGGTGATTTAATCTCCAATGAAAATTTCGAGATTAAGACAAAATATTTTACAGAAAATATATTCAAATTTTACAGAGGGATAAATTGATATATCAAAATTAAAAAAAAAGTATTCTAATACACAAAAGTATTATAATATTCAAAAAGTAAAGTATAGTAAAATAAAGATTCAATTCTGACAGAGGATTTTTCCGTAAAATTATTAAATTTAAGGATCCGAATGAAGTTGGCAAGCAGAGAAATGGGAGAATTTTTTCAAAATTCATAAAACACTGTTTATATTGAATACAATTAAGAATTATTGCATTTTTGTGAACACAAAGTATTCTTTTAAAATTAAAATTAAAAAAAAAATCTGTTGTTATGCATATACAATCTATTTTCAGTGTGAAAATAGTTTGTATGTGTATAAGATAGTCTTACTTTCATTCTGTTAAGATATTGATAGAACCATCAACAAATTGTTCTGCAGTATTTAAAATATATTTGCTGTCGAATGTAAATTAAGGGTAAACGTTTTATCACTAATTTTAAAAAGTATTTAGATACTATAAAATTTATTTAAATATGCAATTTATAAAGTATGCAAGTTTAACTTCACCCAAATAATGTATTTGTAATTATAATGTATTTGTAAAAAGTATTATTAATAAAAACGTTTGATAAATACAACATTTTCATTGCTTTTGAAATTCTGGATTTCTTTTGCCCATGTCTTACTAAATATGAAGACATACAAGAAGCAAATTAATTTTAACGACATTAAAAATTTTTTTCATTGTAAGGAAGTATCTTAAGGACTAATATTTATAAGATAATTCATTAATGAGAGAGACCGTTGAGAAACTTTACGTTAAATAAATTGAATAAGTTGTGAGGTATTTTCATTAACGACAAGAAACCAATAAACATTTCAGTTGCCTTCACTTAGAAACTTACTTAGAAAATTACATACTGTCACATATGTCAGAAAAATAGAGCATTCTAAATTAATTGTAAACCCCTTTTGAATCATTCCTTCATACAAAATATTATAATCTTTTCCATTGTAGAAATGCTAAATTCAATCAAAGAAATTTAAAAAAAAGTATTTTTCTAAACATAAAATTTAAGTTTATTTTTTAGTTCATCATTACAAAATAATATCTAACTAACTATAATTAGATCAATTAAATATTTTTAATATTATTGACTAAATTAAAAGATATATTCAAAAATTTATTTTCGTATGTATAAATTAATTAACGAGAAAAATTTTTTCAAATTTCTACAATGATAACTTTAAATTAATGTTATCAGTTATTAAAGCTTATTTTTATTTACACATTGAAAAAGCTGATTTCTCTTATTGTTATTTCATGTCAGGTATATACACGTCACTTAAAATTGTATTTCTTTGATAAAGTATTAAAATTTATTGTAAAAATTTTATTTTGAAACTCATAAAAAACACTGCATCGTATTTATTTTAAAAATATATTTCAAAATAAAAAACATAAAAAGTATTTTAACATACACACACATGAAATATGATTGCTATAGTTTATAATTTTTCATTCAAACATGGAAACCATAAACTATAGCAATCATATTAGATATTGAAAAATAATTGAAGTAAATACTAAAAATGTGTAAATTAATATCATTTGCATGATTAAGGAAATTTCACATTTCACGGGAATTGTAAGAAACATATTAAGTGCAAATTTTTATTCTTTTTCGCCATCATTTTAAATTATGTTATATACTAAACCTTAATTTAGAATATTCTATTCTCTTTATACAAAGAAAGAATCTTAACCATATGTAGCTATATTTAACCTTATTATAATGAAATAAAAAAAATTAATAGTATTCAGCTGATTTTCTTACACACAATATCTTTTATTTCTTATATACAATAAATTTGCATTATTCTGTATATTTTATTGAAGCATTAATTTACGTTCTAACTTTAATAAAAAGGTTTTTAAAACAAAAATTTTTCAAACACTTACTATCTTTTGAAGCTAACAGTATTGGATAACTATAGACATTAAATGCCAGATCATTACTAGAAAATAGTTGAGTGATTTAGTACCGAGTCCGATTGCAAAAGGAGAAAATTATTTCTAAAAATAGTAATTTCTCTGTGTGGTTATGTACTTCAAGCGCATCAAAATAATATACTCATGCGAAATGAAAATCTAGAGAAATATGGAAATACTGTACTAGTTATGTCTTGATAAGGTTCCACATAAAAAATATTTGATTTAAAGAAATTTTAAAATAAATGCAGGTTTTCCTTAAGAAGTTCTTTGAGAATAAAATAAATTACAAACGTTTAAAAAATTCACACAAAATAAATCTTTATTTGAGTCAATATTCAAGATTTACATGAAAATTTCATCTGTTTAATTACAAGTATTTAAAATTATTATATTTCATTTATTAATGATACATACTTAAAATGAATGCATTCTTTATTATGTGAATTGTTCTTGGGTCAAATATTTTCTTTAAAAAAATGTTTTACTTCCTTAGGAAGATAAATGTACTAACACCATGAGTCCTTTTGTATTCAATACCAGAAAGGGTGCTTTCTATGTCCCACCACCTGTTTCGTTAATGAGTAGCTACATAAAATTACCCCCCGAAGTTTTAGAGCACGGGCGGAGGAAGCTACTTCAAATGGTCACTGAAACCGACACCGGAATACCACTTTGACGACCTTGTCAGGCATTGAGAAAGAATAGATTTCCCTTCTTCCGCTGATATTGAGGAAAACATTCATTTTAGAGTACGGTTTTTAATAATTTTACTATTAATCATACTAAAAATTATGCATTGCCTCGCACACACATTGAATGATTTTAGGTTTTCATTAAATGGTCAAAAATAATAAAATGTTTAAATATAAAATTGGAAACACGAATTATTAAAAATGTATGTATATATCATTTTAATTGCTTGTATAAACGAGCATAAGCTTTGTAAATTTCATTTTAATAATATTCAGTTAATTTATTAAGATTGTAATTCATTTATTAGTTTTTCAATAGCTTTTCTTCCCTTACATAACTTGAGTCAATAGCAAACATCCTTTATATGAACTATTGATTTAATTATTTCTTATTCTATCAGCAAAAATAAAAAGTTTTTAAAGCTAATAACCTATCGTGGCATAGTTTAAAGTTGTCAAGCTGTAATTTTTTTGTTTTTCTCATATTTACATAGATAAAATATTCCTTTCCATCTTCATGATTTAATATTTTTGACGTTATTTTAAATATATATATCCTGATTTTTAACTTCTATATTTTGTTAAATAGCTCTTTTAAATTCCAATCACTTAATGTATTTCGGAATTAAACTGAGAGTTCTTTTTTACTTTAAATAAACTTCAAGATATTTTTTTACAAATAATAATCTATTCTTTAAAATTTTCAATTTTTTAAAATACTTATTAAATTTTAGATATGGAATATCAGCGTTACATCTGCTTGCATCTGATTCCTTTAAAAACATCTTATAATACTTTCCTTTTAATTTGTTTGTGTTCTCTAAGGAAATCAAATGTTTAAAATTGTTAATTAAAGATTAGGGAGAGTGTTGCAAAAAGTTTTTAATGTACAAGAGCTTGATATAATAGATCTGAAAATACCTTTGTGTTACCGAGTAATAAAATGATTAATAATGTTCTTCTCTACTAGTTTATAAGTATAGAGGAACACTGAACGTCTATTTGACGTATCTTAAGTATGCTTATCTAATTTATTTATAGAAAAGAAAGAAATCTATTTGAAGAATCCAAAATATGTAATAATCAGGATGCGCAAGATCTCCAAATCGAAAGGATCTGATTTGAAATGGATGTATTATATTTTGTACTTAATCCAAAAGAAGATTTATACAAAAGGGAGATAAAAATTCTACTTATCGTATCATACTATTTCTATATAAGTCGCAGCATGATAAGGAGAACGTTTAATGGATACTCAATATCTTTATTAATATTTAACACATAGTCTCGTAATTTGTTCCAAAGTTACAGTATCCACGCCGGGAAAACGGTAGTAATTATATTTTGTACCTTTAATTTCAATTTTTTTAAAATTTTTAGCCTTTCATATAAGAATTAATGAAACATATAATATATATGCTTTATTTATTTTTATTAAATAAATAAAATATTATAAAGGAAATTCTAAAACTTACTTCATACAACACAATAAAATTTTCCATACTGTTTGAACAAGAACTGAACCACAAAAACCGAAGAAAGCCGTTATTTTCGTCGGAAAGAACCGAAAATAATATAAATTTATTTCGTTTCGATACATCATCTGCCATTTTGCTACTGTAATCAAATTATGTATGTATATATATATATTTTAATTTAACGTCAACCATTTAATTGTTATTACATGTAAATTGCGTCCTAATTTCCTGTTTTCATTGCTCAATAACATTTTTTCTATTTCAGTCTCGCATGAAATTGCTTGCAGAAGGCAGATTTGACTTAATTGAATAAATTAAAAGAATAGATGATATTTTAAGACAAATATCGATGAGTTATATTTTTCACAACTCAGCATGCGCTCATCTACAGATGTTTGTATAAACTGCTTAGAGAGACAAATAGCAGATTTTCAGTTGGAAATATAATGAGCATGCTACGCCTTAAGTAAGCAATAATAACCAGCATCCTAGTCTAATTGGTCAGGAGACGTAAAAAAATTTGTAACAGTTAGAATGAATTCGTGCGGATTAAATACAACGGTCAATTAGAAGTAAATAGTCAACTAAAGAATAAATTAAAAATCCCGTTCAACTGTCACCGGTTCTATTCTTTCATTTTCACTATAAACGAGTTGCATCCAATGCATTCCAATGAGGATTTCTACATATATTTTAAAGACCTTATTGAAATGAAAACATATTAACTCATCCTTAGTAGATTATTATTTGTATTAGACTGTTATTTAGCAGATTGTTAATTGGTGAAATTAAAATTTTGACACCCACCACATACAGTTCTTAATGAAAGCTACTTTGAAATTATTGAATTATATATATATATATATATAATTTTATGAAATTTTGATTCATTGCAAAATAAAGTCCTGATATTTAAAAAAAAATTTTTAGCATATATTTTACATAATCAGCTGTCTAACAAGGAAACAATATTAATGGAAAGTAAAAAAACTAGTAGGAGCAGTTTATTTGGAGCCGCGTAAACAAATTTTCCATTCATGTCACAAAAAGTGCAAGTTGTGAAACATTTAAAGAATATTTGGAATAAATTACAATCTTTGGGAAAGTTCAGTTCAATCATATAAAAGAAAAAGAATAATCTTATAATGAAGACATTGAAAGTGAAAACAATTGCAGACTTCTTAAAAAAAAAAAAAAAAAAAAAACTAATAAATCACATATTTTTTTTTTTTTAACCTAAAAGACATGGAATTCATTTTAAATATTTGTGACAATTAACGGAAATTCTATGTAAAACATGATAGTTTAGATTTCTGGGAAATTATATCTATATAATTATCTATGCTGTCTTGATTGAATCTAAATGGTGGTTTTGAAATCTCTCGTTACAGAAGTTAAGGTTAAAAAGGCATTTGCAGGTTTGAAATTTATTCTCCGAGACAAGATTGACGAGTAATCGGAGTGAAAACACGGGAAGAAGATATTTTAACAATTAAAAGCCATTTTAGGTAAAGAATAAATGTATTTTTTACATAATTATTTCATAAAGCCAAGGGCACCATATGATCGGTATGTGATGATAATACATGGATGGAAATCATTTTAATCTAGCTGTCAAATGTCATTTTGATAATGGATAACACTGTCGATTCTCAACGTTCATATCGTATACATGCTGGTTAATTGTATAAATTCACAAAGTGTGTACCAGTAAAAAAATTATAAAATCAATCCAATTTTGATAGAATTTAATATTTTGATTATTATAAAATATTATTTTTAGAGCAACTAAGAATCCACGTAAAATAAAATTATTTATTTATAACTGAACCGTAAACGGTTATTTCTGCGTGAATGAAAGCCGGAACTCATATATTTTATTTTCATTGTGTGTGTGAAGAGGAAAGAATAAAATATAGTTTGAAATCTTTAAAAATATATAAGCGCTTCAACTTTTTACATAAAAAAGATAATGGTCTTATGAGGCTTTCTAATTGAGACATTAGTCTTGGAAGTACTCTACTATTATTACTTTCTTTTAATACCAAAATCTCATCCAATGTTTTTCTCATTCTTAATATTTTACTAATTTCATACCTTTCTTATCAGAAGTATGGCATTTGCTTTACACTTAACATAACATTTTTAGACAAATCTCGCGTACATAAAATTAATCCTCAAACATAACTTTCATTTATATAAAAATGAATCTTACAACTTTTATATTTATGTTGTTATACAGTATCCTCTGATTTGTTATAAAAGTGTTTTGTTTTCTGATTGAATTCTTCCAAAATAAAAGTCTTTAAAATAACTTCACAAAATTTAAATACATTAAAATTCTTAATAAACACAATGCTAAGAGAAATTTTTAAATAAAGTGAAAATATTTATAAAGCTGCCAATATTACACTTTATTGGTATAATATATTTATGGGTCGTATCTCAGTTCATTATATTTTTTTACATTTTCTCTAATAAAGTAAATAAATGTCTAGATGTTTGAAAACGTTAATGTATATATATATATATATATATATATATATATATATATATATATATATATATATATATATAACTTACAAAATAATTTAAAAAGGATTGACTTTGTTTTAAAATACTGTGTTATTCTCATGAACATGTTTTCTTTCTTACTGTTAAAGTTTACATTTTTATAATAAAAATAATATAATTTAGGAAAATCTGTATTGAATTAGTTTCCTCTAATTTTGGGAATAATTTTTGGTATTCCATATTCAATATCAGAGTAAGTAATATATTTGAATGGTAATATATAAAGTAAGTAATATATAAAGAGTAAGTAATATATAAAGAACAATATTATTTTTAGTATCCCAATCCTAAAATCTATTTTTAAATGAAAATAATGAATTTAAAGTTAAAATACATATAGCCATTTTCCCAATCCAAAAGGCGAGAATCTAACAGCATTATTTACAGAAACCATTTCTGCTATCCATATATGTACATGTACTCTAAAGTGAGAAAAAGTTAATTCCTTTCTCCACAAGGAAGCTGTCTCTCTGTCATAAAACAGCGGGATTCTTATGGGGAGAAGGTTTTCCAAGAATTTCCTCTCTTAGGTTACTGTAATGTAAGATGAAAATCATCTAAGTTTAGCCTTAAAAATATTGGCTCTGTACAGTAATATATATGTTATAGGTGAAGTTATGGCCAGAGCTTGATTTGCAGAATTAAAAGAGAATTTGAATTAAAATTAAATTTGTATGTAAATATTAATGAAATCAAAAGTGTGGTGCGAAAATTCTAATAAGTACGAGTTATTCACATGCTAAAAATTAACACTCAT
This sequence comes from Latrodectus elegans, assembly GCA_030067965.1. Lineage (NCBI taxonomy): Eukaryota > Metazoa > Arthropoda > Arachnida > Araneae > Theridiidae > Latrodectus > Latrodectus elegans. The sequence goes on from CM057816.1 coordinate 86,221,339, forward strand.
AAAGCTGGCTTGGAAAAATAATGATCCTTTGAATACTGTGAAAAATTCTAAAGAAATTCAGAAAGGACTTTCTTTTGAAATTGTTTGACAATTGTGTGTGTGTGCTAAGGTTAGCTGAATTAAAAATAACCGTAATAATCGTAAGAAATTTTTTTAGTGCAAAAAAAAGCAGTTTTTGCTAATTATATTGAATAAAAGTTTTTATTAAATTACTGTTTTTAAGCACTGCTATATCATATTATATATAGCTGTTTTTAACATATGATATATAAAGTATAAACAGTAAAAATGTATTTTCTGAAAAAGAGTTTTTTTGCTGAAGAAAATTGTTGTGATTTTTGCTTACAATTCTGTTATTGTTGGAATGAGCAGTTTTTAAATATTCTTCTTTTATTTGAGAAAATTTAGAATACATTTTTATCTATGACACATATAGTGCTCATATTGGTAAAAATTTTATTCAGTAATTTTTTTAGTATATTTTCTGGTTTCTTTCCGAAAACGATAATTTTAATGCTGTTGTTATGTGCAGCTCAATGATAAAAGGCAAAAATTCTTCTACATTACACTGGCACAATAATGATATTTATCTTTATATTAAGTTTTTATAATGAAGATAGCAGACATATAACGAAAGAAAATGTAATTAACAATTCTTTTAGTGGTTTGTCTAATTTTTATTCACATTTAATAATTGACATATTTTTTATGAATAATATAAGAAAACACTCTCAAAGCACATTTAACAGATATTTATCTCATTTTGTAATAAACTTTAATATAAGGTATTTTATTTTTTTTTTTTTCAAAATCTGCTGTAATTAAAATTTCTGGAAATGTAACATGTTAAAAAAGATTTCAATTTATTTGATGCTCCTTTTCAAAGAAATCACAAGTAGCAATTTCTTACAGATATGTATCTGTGTACCCTTGGAGCAAATATTATTTAATAAGAAAATTAATATATATATAATAAAATAAAATAAAATATATATATATATATATATATATATATATATATATATATATAATTACCATAAGTTTCATATATTGCATAAATAAATGCTTGGTAGATTTAATGTTATAAAATAATTTTACTATTTAAATAATATTAAAAATTAGAATTTCAAAATTATTTATTCAGCTTATTTCATGCGTGAATCCGTATATTGCTTATATTCTATATAAAAGATTTCCACTAGTAATCAGTGAAACGAATGGACACTTCCTGTTTGTGAATGACTCAGATACAGTAGGCCGAAAAAAGAGGCTATTCGCGATTTAGTTTCCGCGGGTTTCCTCAGAAATGAATTCTTCAAAATGT